>JAYMTF010005111.1:0-12069 GCA_036897485.1 Pelargonium nanum | reverse complement strand
CCACAAATTTATTGGGGCGGGTATGAGAGTTAATCGATGATGTGACATCATCTCATTAACCAATCATGGTTGATATTCTTGTGAAAGACTATTACTTTTTATTCACAAATTTAAATAAATACTATTATTTGAAAATCTAAAATTAAATGGAGGGTAGAATAGTCTTTTAAGAAAATAAAAATTGGATTTTAAAGTTTAAGGTAGTTAATTGTCTTGGACAAATACTTTAAGATAACTATATGTTGTGAATTGTGAATTTTTAAATTGGTTAGTGATTTTTTTTGTTAAGCCATCTATTATGATGGGGGTTTGGTAATGACCCCTACCCTTTATTAAAATAAATGGGTATGGGGGGTTAGTAATCTGTTTGTGGACAAAATTATACGGAAGGTTGGTGTAATTACCTCTTAAAAAAAAATATCTCAATAACTTATTAACACTCTTTCAAGCTTTGAATACCAAGGATGAAATATTCTTAAATTAGAGTTGACTAAAATGGTAATGATGGACCAACACAATTTTTAGCTCCTCGGTTGGTATATGTGAAGAAAGTTTCAAATACATATAAAATGAATGTCAACTCAAACACTCATGGCTTGTAATGACCCAACATTTTAATGACCTTACCGATCATCTACTAATTGTTATTTGAAACTTATTTCACAAGTAAAGAGCATACCTTTTAAGCAATTATAGCCAAGTGAGAAATCAAATATGATCCCCGTTCTAGAGTCACTATACTTATGATTATATTGCATTAATATACTTCGTGCTTATTTGGTAACACTTTTAAGAAATTAGTAGTTGATTCAAACAACTTCTAAAATTTATGATTGTTTGCTAACAAAAGCATTGGAAAAAGTGCTTTTAAATCAAAATACAAAAAAATAATAATAATTTAAAATTATTTTTTGAAATGACTAACATGTACGTAATTAAAAAAAACACTATAACTCATCAAGTTATAAGGACATAGTTGGAATATGGATAATTCTCTTTCTACTTCTCATGCCATAAGCAAAAAAATTAGTTTCTTGCAACTTCATCGTCATTACACAAGTCATCCAAACGCTAGGTGAAAGCAAACAATATGTCTAACTTTTGCCTTTGTTATTTGCTTGTGTGCCTTTGATGTGTAAAAACTTTTGGATGTCAAGAAGTGTTACCAAACAAGCCCTTCTTCTTGCATTAGAATGACGGTCTACTCTTTTTTTTTTTGAAAGAAGAATGACAGTCTACCTTATTACTTATACATATATAAAATAAGTTAATGTACCAAATTATTTTTTCTAGGGGTAATTACAGTTTGACCCCTTATTGTAAGCTTCCATTTCAGTTAGCACCGCTTAAGTAATTTTTCGAACTATTTACTACCCTATGGTTTGCAGAGTTCATTCCGTCAATAACACAATTAACTATAGTGTAAAATGACAAATTTACCCTTCTTCCCCAAACAAACCCTAACTCATTAACCTAATTCATCTAACCTCATCTAATGGCGAGGAGGCGGCGGTGGACAGTGTCAACGGCGAGGCCGAGGATGGTGGAGTTGGGAGGGGGCCGGGAGGTGTTGGAGACGATGATTTCAATGATTTGGATTTGGTTCATTTTGATTTTGATTTGGTATGGATTTGTGGCATGAATTTTGATTTGATATGGAGTTGTGGTATGAATTTTGATTTGGTATGGAGTTGTGGTATGGATTTTGATTTGGTATGAATTTGTGGTATGGATTTTGATTTGGTATGGAGTTGTGGTATGGATTTCGATTTTGTTGTAATTGGATTTGTTTATTTTCTATTTGATTTGAATTTGATTATTTGGTTTGAGATTATTTTAGTCACAAACCCGCGGGTTTATGAATTTTTCGGCGAGTTCATGAATTTTTCGGCGAGTCTATGAATTTTCCGGCGAGCTTAGGTAGAAGAAGAAAGGCAAATTCATTATTTGGGAAGTTCATAACATCGCCGGAATATTCATTAACACAGCCAAAATTAATAAAATTTGATATCAATTCAAATTAAATCGAAAACAAAACTATTGCATGACTAAGTGGTGCAACATTATTCCCTAAACCGTTTTATTAGATTGTGTGAAGTGGAGCTACACAACAGGAGGTATCTCTCTCTTATAAACCCAAATAACCCACCCCATCACTACAAAAAAAGTTACAAACTGTGACGGAAGTCTGTGACGGAAATTTTTTCGTCACAGTTTTGTCACAAACTGTGACAGAAATCATATTTTCCGTCACAAACACACAACCATTTGTGACAACCCAAACAATGATAGAAATATTCCGTCACAAATTACATTTTGTGACAGAAATCCATAAATTTGTGACAGAAATTTCTGTCACAGATCGCGAGTTTTTTTGTAGTGCATACTGTTTGGGGGAAGATTCGAACCCGAGATCTCTAAGAGAATCCGAAGTGCTTAAACCGCTTGACCCAACCTGTTTTAGTAAAAATTATTCTTAAAAAGACTACAATATTTCAATTCTTAGTGCTTTATAACTATTTTAGAAGAAACAAGTAATAAAAGTTGATCAAATAATCGACCTCGTTTGCATTGTAAAAGTTGAGAAAACCGAAAGAGTGTGGACAAAGACAAATGGGCGTAAACAACGGCGAGGTCGAAGGGCATGAAAGCCAATGTTTGTGGGTAATAGAAACACCAAAAATTCAATGTTTGCCATTTGGAATTGAAATGAACAATATATAATTGTTGCTCAAAAGCAATTCCAAAATCCAACTATAAATGTATCACTCATCATCTCATTGGATAGCTTAACAATTATAATTTCAGTGCTTTTGAGAGCTACTAGTGGTCATGATTAGTGACGACACCCATGTGTTATCCATTATATTTATGTTTACCTTGTAACTATTTGTAAGAAACAAAACAGTGAAATTGAAAGATACATATTTATCACATCCGGTAGGATTTTAAAGTGGTACGCAATTCTTTTATTCTACTCAATATAATACTTGGAGTAGCAAACATGTCTAACAAGGTCTTTGGAACTTCCCGGAGGGTCGAACACTTTTTCGGAGTGGAGAACTGGGTCATTTGGGCATCATGGCGGACTGCTGTCGCGACAACCTCCGTTGTCGCTATAGCAAGAAAGGTTGTCGTGACAACCCGTGTACAATGGGCATTGGCTTCTTTGGCTGGCACGGTGATACGAAGCCGGTTGGGCACTCGCTGTTGCGATGACAATATGGTTGTCGTGACAACCCTTGTACATAAGAACCATTGGATTTCTTGGTTGGCATGAGAAACCAAGGGGGAGTGGTTGTACACTCGTTGTCGCGACAACCCGTGTACAACCATCTCCTTTGGTTATTCTCTTGGCTTCTCTTGATTTGGGCTTTCAAGAGTGGATTTAATTTGACGTTTCTTGACTACTTGAGTTGCCGACACGCTTTGTCATGAGTGTTTGTCTTTGTTGAATGTGAAAGCAATATTGGTCGTCGTTGATTGTCTTGGACACGACCATTGGCATTGGGCGCGCGCAATGGCTTTGGGCGTCGCCAAGCAACGTTGTCAGCATTCTCGAAGTAGACCATTGGTGTTGGGTGTGCGTAATGGATTTGGGCACCTCCGGGCGATGTTGGTTGGTGGGACTTTGTCGGGTGCCTAATCTTCGACACACGTTTCCGGTTCACTGAATCATCCCCGACGACGACGCCAAAAACATGACATGCCCCAGGCAAGTGTACCAGTGTCGTCAAGTAATATAGGACTCGATTGAGTCCGAGTTATCGATCCTCATGGACTTATGGTAAACTACGAATAATTAATTGGAAATGAAGGTGGTTCTACTTTAAAAAGCAATAAATCATTTTCGTAGATAGAAGTAGAACATGGAAATAAAATAAACATAAAAGATAAAATATATATACAGTTGATCCATAAAGAGCGAGAGGTAAAACTTATGCAGCGTGATAATGGAAATTGTGCAAATGATTCGGAACAATGAATTAAGGTATAAATTGGACTTGTACTCGGGTGTCCATTTTTAAGGTTTACCCGAGACTTAAGGTGAATACGTCGGCCTCCTTCGACCCACACATAATTGCTCCCCCAAGCATGTGGCCGTAAGGGGGTCACATACATTTTAGCATTGCGACCGGTGCTATATCGGACATAAGGTGCCCAAGGGTATGTGATTACCAAAGGGTCCTCACTATACGATGATTCGATCCGTACGGGAAACCTCTATGGTAAGGATGAAGCTCGTACTATGATCGAGTTTATGGTTAATTACTCCACGCACAAGCTTTCAACTCGGCAAATCATTGTAACACTGAGGATCTAACAACATAGACAATTGAATCCGCAATACATATTATTCACAACCAATCGCACATCTAATCATTAATGGGTTAGATAGCGTGTTCATAGACAAACAAACAAACTAAATAATCAAATAAAAATTAATCTAAAATCATATTGATAATGAAATTAGAAGATTACATTTGATAATCCGAAAACTAAGACAAAGAAAAACAAAACAATAAACATAAATTGGGTGTTGTCACCACCCAAATGTGTTTATGCAGTGCTTTCCATGGGTGGGGGAAAAGACTCCATTGAAGAGTTTCTCCCCACACCCAATCTTAACTCCACCCGCAAAAACACTCTCTACCTTTCCTAACTGATAGAATGGTGGCTGGAAAAGAGTGCAAAAGAAGGGAAAATTTGGATCCTCAAAAACCCTAATGAACACTTCTATTTATAGGCATTTTTGGCAGCAGATCGTTGCGCCGCGGCACTGGTGATTTTTCGCGCAGAACTGGATCTTTGAACGAACGCTTCAGGGCCCAAACGATATCGGAAAAATGTGTGCGACCACTCGTTGAAAAACCCAAGAAGTCTTCTTCAACTTTGTTGAAGGCCTCAACTCAATATGGTTGGTTTAGATGATAAAAGTTCAGAATTAACCTTTAGAGGTCATTCTGCCAGCATTATGAATTTCACCAAAGCTTTTCCTTTTTGAATTGGTCCTTTGTTGACCTGCGTTGACTAGTTTTGACCTTGCCTATTTTGCTTCAATCTGACCATCCCGTGCACTCCATAAGACCTGAAATTTACAATAAAAACCTGACGCACGTAAATGAAGCAAAAACACACATAATATACAAAAAATAACTAAAAACACGCTAAAATCGTAAAAGCCAACTAAAACGATCATGGGGGCGTAAACGAGTTATAAGTGTCCAAATATCATCCATTAAGCCCAAATGTGACTCAAAACGGAGGGTAAAGCATGCTAAAAGAAGATAAATAACTCGTATAAAATACATATAAAAATGAGTTATCATTGAAAGTCTATGGCGATCTCGGAGTCGACCATTGATATTGGGTGCGCGCAATAGTTTTGGGCGCCACCAGGCGACGTTGATCGTCGCCGGCGGTCTCAGAGTCAGCATTGGCTTTGGGTGCGCGCAATGGTTTTGAACGCCTCCGGGTGACGCTGTTCGTCGTCGACGGTCTCGGAGTCAACTATTGGCATTGGGCGCACGTAATGGTTTCGGACGCCGCCGAGCGACGTTGGTTGTCGCCGAAGGTCTCGGAGGTGACTTTCATTGGTTGGGCATCTCTTTGGTCATGTGACCGTGAGGATGTCTTGGCGTCGAGAGTCTTAATGACGGAGCACTCGGGTGCCACATGTCGTGTTGTAATTCGTCGATTTGACTTATAATTTTTTAGGTAGCATTACTAGCGTTGCTGGAAACTGTACTAAAAGTATACTATATGGAAGCGAAAATACACCACAGAATTCTATTAAACTCGGATAAGAATATATATATTATGTAACAATAGTGGATAATGAAAGGAAATTATATTTTGATATATCTAGCTAAGCTGAATTTTCTCAATAGTTTGAGAAAATTTTAGTTTCGTACTGTCAATCTAACTACCAAGAACTCTATAATCTTTACTATAATCTTTGAAGTTTCTAAAATCAATGCGCTAAACAAATTAACTCTTACTTTAGTCAGAGATTTATAAATTATAAAAATAACGTTAGAACTTAGAATAAGATACAATATAATATGCAAAATTTATTATAAAGAAAGGTTAAATGGTTTCAAACCCTCTGAACTTCTTCTAATTTTAGAGTTCGCCCTAATTTAGAGATTTTGACTATTTTAAACCTTGGATTGACAATATATTTTTTATTCTAGCCCATGTGACTTATTCGAAAGCCTAGTTCTTTAACCGTAATCATCCTGACGGATCACCTAAGTGTTAGAGAAGGGTCAAGGGGAGCCAAAGTTCAAAATTCCCAAAATTTCTCTAATTTTTAGAGAAGGGGGGGGGGGGCGCCAAAATTCCTAAAATTTCTCAAGCATTGGAGAAGGGTGAGGGGGAGCCTAAACCCAAAAATTCCAAAATTTCTCTAAGTGCTGGAGAAGGTTGAGCGGGAGAAAAAAATACAATATTCAAAAAATTTCTCTAAGTGTTAAAGATGGGTGAAAGGGATCCGAATAGATCCAAGAAAAGAAGCATATGAACTCGAGTATCGAAACCTAACAGTTTGCATACGATGAGAGTCCATAAGTATACTCCAATGCGGTCTCGATAAATTGACCCCGCTCGGAGTGGGGGCAACTGAATATACACGAAAAATTAGAAATAAAAATGATCAATAACAAGATGAAACGTGGCTCGCCATGTTAATCCTAACACGTTGACAAGCCCGAGTAAAAATCCCATAAAATTTTATCGGGTCATATTGGATGTATGAAGCAAAAATTTCAGACAAGAGACCACACGTACTCCCTTAAAACCCAAAAGATAGGCAAGTGGATAGAAGCATGCACCTAGCTCAAGTGGAAAGAGCACTCTTACCTCATTTCAGAGGTCTAAAGTTCAAATCCCACCAAGTACTGGCAAGCCAATATATATTTTGAAGCATCTCAAACCAAGAAACATGTCCAAAGCCCAATCACAGTTGTGGGCCCATTCATCCATGAGAAGGGTCAAAACCATCGATGTCCACACATCCACATTTTTTCATATCCATATCTCCTCTCACCAAGGACTTCTCCATGCGAAAAAGCCCTCTTCCCAGGAAAGATGAGAGAAAGAGTCTTGTTTCCGAGGAAGAAGATAGGAGAAGCCTTGTTTTCCAAGGAAGAAGAGAGGACAAGGAATAGGAGAAGTCGATGCGGCCTTGACAAGTAAATACTAGTGTCGTACAAGTAATACAGACTGTGAAGTTCGAATATCAATCCTCAAAGACTTGATAGTTGGTACAAAAATTCCTAGCAGAGTAATCGAATACCTTCTAAGAGCAATAAACAATTTTCGGTTGAAAGTTGTTTGGTTGTCATACTCATACAACAAGGATTAAACAAGTAAATTCCACAATAACATATCAAACGATAAATCAAGAGGTGGATTCGGATATGAATTTATTAACAATGAATATACTAATAATGAGAACAATGTAATGGTGTGTTTGGGAACCATCATTTCATTTGAAATGCTGGATTTGAATCAAATGAGGTGTTTGGCAACTCAAAAAATTTGGATTTGAGTCAAATCCAATAGCTTTCAAAACATGTCTACAACATGAGATTTCAAATGACAGTTCTTGCCTTGACATTTGAAATTCTGTGATTTTCCAAACATTATATTTGTATTTGAAATACAAAATTTCAAATACAAAATTTCAAATGATGGATTTCAAATCAAATCCATGTTCCCAAACACAACCTAATGGTATTGTGGTATTTTGGTTGCCCAATCGTCATTTACCATCAGAGGTCATGGTTAGGTCCTTACCGAGACTTAAGGTAAATACACCGGAAAATTCATCCAATATAATTGCGTTCCCAGACATATTACTGTAAGGAAATCACATATACACTAGTATGAGGCTTGACTCTATAATGGGCAAAGAGTTTCTTTAAGCATATTACTACAAAAGGATCACTCGACCCAACGGTTTGATCCATATGAGACAACTCCATGGTCAGGCCAAAGTCTCATACTATGATCATGTTACATGATTGGCCAAATCAATAAGCAAGCTTTATGAATAGCAAACCATAAGAACACAAATAACCAAAATACCATTTCATCATTCTAACATATAACAATCCATTGTTCAAATTATATCCCTACCACAAAACGTTTAGCCACTCATTCTTAAAGACAAGAAATGAATGGTGAAAGTTGCATCAAAACTCAAATAACAACGGACTAAACAATCCCAAATCATCAAAGTATTGATAAAATTCAAACTTACAAACCTCAAAAAGGGAAAAGGGAAGAAAAGCAATTGGGTCTTCAATGGTGGTTGATGATCCAAGGCTTTGAGTGTTGTTAATCCTCTTCTCCAAGATTTCTCCTTCCTCTTCGCTTTTTTTCTCTCTGATTTTCGGCTGAAATAAGTTGTGGAGGCACAAACCGTAATCTCCACTCTAATCTCCCAAAATGCTGAAAAATGGCCTCTTTTTATAGCTGTCAGGATCGCGGCGGAGGTTGTTGGAATTTAATTTTTTTTCTTCAAAGCTCTCTGCCGCGGCGCTCTTGATGTCCATTGCGGCAGAGCTTGCTGCTCCGCACTCTTGATTTGTTTTTTCAAATTTTGGCTCACTTCCTTGATGGTTTTGGTTTACTTTACCCTGAAATCATAAACTAAAATTACACAAGAATTATATCCATAAAAAAATAAGCAATTTGAGCATGAAAGCAATCAAAATGCATGAAAATTCACTCAAAACCTCTAGAGACCACATGATGAGACATTGGGAACAAAAAAGACAAGTTCTAGCAAATATGGGTTCAAAATTATGTGATATGAATGAGAAACGTGCTAATTTTGGCATGATTTAGGATAAGATAACTAGTACAAAATACGAGTTATCATAAACCTTATTTTTAAGGAAGAGGAGAGGAGAAGTCTTGTTCAAGAGAAAGAGGAGAAGCCTTGTTGCCAAGGAATAAGAGAGAAGAAGGATTATTCCTAAGGGAGAAGAAAGGAGAAGTCTTGTTCCCAAGGAAAAGGAGAGGAGAAGTCTTGTTCCCAAGTTACGATGAGGGTTCCAAAATCCTCCACGCTAACTCCTCAACGCGGAATCCACCCTACAGACTCCTCCACACTGACTCCTCTACACGGAAGCCACCACGTGGACTCCTCTACGCGGACTCTACCATAAGAAATCCTCCACGCGAACTCCTTCATCCGGACTCCACCATGCGGACTCCTCCCTATAGACTCCTTCATCCGGACACACTCCTTTCATAGATGTGCTCCCCCACTAACATGCTTTGTGCGAACACGGTTTCATGGATATGGTTTCCATGAACATGCTCCCCTAGGACATAGTTTCTACAAGTGAAGACTCTTCTTTGGAGTGGGACCCACAAGAATTTTTGGTCAATCAGGCGCCGCCACGTCATCAAGTGAGTAGGGCCTACAAATAGGATCCCTCACCAAAGGTAACTTCATCTCATTTTTTTATTCTTGAACTCGAAAAGCACAAAAACTCTCTCAATTATTTTTTATGTTCTTTACAGATCTTCGAACATTCTTCGAGCATATTTGAATGTTCTTCTGAATCTTCAAATCTTAATTCAAACACTTGTGTGTAGATCCTAATTCTCACACCGAAGGCAGTCCCCCGAACACACATTCGGGGAATCCGTTTAACGATGCATTCGTGTGCGCAGGAACCAAGTCCAGAGACCCGATTCCCAAGACTTCACTCAAGAGATCCGGACCCGAGTCCCCATACCTACAAAGTCCTAAGATAGACACTTGCAGAGTCTCAAGCTCGAAAATTGTCGAGTCTCAAGACTATCATGTGGAAGACTATTAAGACTGACATGACACCAACCTAAGTTCAAGATTTGATCAAGTTTTCATAGTCAAATCACGTGTAATTTTTCATATTTTTCCAAGTTTTGATTTTCTTTTTTATTTATTTCAAACGTACTAGTTTAAATTCGTTTCATCTAAACAAATATAGTATTATAAACTTTTCATAAATATACATTTTAGAAATCCACATTCTTGTAATATGAAGAATCCATTGTATTTGAGATTCTTCGAACTAAACGATACCTTATTGATAAAAAAACAAGTATGAAAAATAAGAGCTACAAATATAAATGATGACATTTATGCTTCTAGTTAGGGATATATAACAAAACCTAAGCATACTGAAACCTATCTCATTCCTTCTTATTTTCTTCTAAACTTAATATGTTTTGTTTTTAATTTCTCTGTTTTGTTTGTCTTTAGACTTTTTAACAAATTATATACATAGAGAGAGAGAAAAAAAAAGACTCACATCCATAATTTATTAGCTGAGACTCTCAGCAAATAAATTATGGCCAATTATGTGATGTCACATCAGCAATTTACACTCATATCCGTCCCGCGCTCCGTCCAGATCCATTTTGTTTATCTCTTGGCTAAGAGTATCAGCCAATTTATATATATATATTATAGACACACACACTAGTTTTAGTGATAAGTACCCTTCCGACTTAGAGTTTTCTTAAAGGGAAACGTTTCTTACATGTGTGATTTGTGCATGTGTGATACATGTGCAATGCACACCAATAATAACTTGTAACCAGATCAATTAAAACTTGTATGTGACATATACTAAATGTAAAAATGCGCACCGATAATAACTTGTAATTAACCACACCAATACAATTTGTAAGTGGTTTACTAAAAAAATGCGCACCGATAAATTTTTGTAACGACACCAGTGATGTTTTTAACTACTATATTTTCATATCAAAACGCGGGCCAGTAAATTTATAATCGAATTAATTGTCGTTTGTAACTAAAGTGCACGTATACCACACATGAAACAAACACACATGCGTCAATCCCTTTCTTCTCTTAAAATAGTTTGTACCGGCCAACCGTGTACTCGTACCTGTATTCATGATTCATGTTTCATTGTTATTAACTATTGTACTTGTATTGAACACTCAAATACATGATGTTGACCATTCTGTATTTGCCTATGCATATTTGGCTTTTGAAATTTGAGCTTATTATATATTAGGATTAAAATTACCATTAATCCTCCAACTATACACTCATATCACAATTGATACTCCTACTATTTTTTAAATCATGAATGATACTCCAACTATACACTTATATCACAATTGATCCTCCTACTATTTTCAAAATCGCGAACGGTACTCCAACTACACATTCTTATCACCCGTGCCTCAAAACACATTATATTCCATCTATTTTGTGAGAAAATTGTTAGTTGCCATTAGTTTGAACAAATAAAAAAATATGTGCTGCTATTAACATCCTATTTGTTCTAAACTAAGAAGAATCAATATTAAACATTTATAAAAATGAGATAACAATATTAAGATTTATATATTTAATCAATTTGAAAAAAAATTAAACATAAACTCCAAATTATATGTAAAAAGAAATCAAATTATCAACAAAAGTTTATTTTAAAGTTTCAGAGTGACATGAGATTTCTTTTACAAGATCGCATGTAATTTGGAGTTTATGTTTGATTTTTTTTAATTGAATTGATTTAATATATAAATCTTAATATTGTTATCTCATTTTTATAAATGTTTATTATTGATCGTGTGTGAAAAAAATGTCGAATCTTCTTAGTTTGAAACATATAGGATATTCACAAAAAAGATGAAATCATGTGCAACTAACAATTTTTTCACAACATGGATGGAATATATTGTGTTTTTAAGCACTAGTGATGAGAATGTGTAGTTGGAGTATCATTCACGATATTAAAAATAGTAGGATGATCAATTGTGATATAAGTGTATAGTTGAAGTATCATTCATGATTTAGAAAATTGTAGAAGAATCAATTGTAATATGAGTGTATAGTTGGAGGATCAATGGTAACTTTAATCTTATATACTATATAACCTGCCTTTCAATACAGAAAATGGTTGACTGTCCAATTACCAAGTTTTGCTTTCTAATTTCCCTTACATTTCTGAACTATATATATATACGAAGTCATCATATATATATATATATATATATAGAGTAAATGGAATATGAGCCAAATAA
>JAYMTF010005110.1:0-12069 GCA_036897485.1 Pelargonium nanum | reverse complement strand
AAAGGTTGTGCATCGGAAAAAATGAAGATATGATGGGGTGAATAGCTTCTATATAAAGAGTTCATCTCTTTGCTATTAGCTAATGTGTAATAGTGATTGTTACAATGATTGCTATTAGTTATTTTTATTAGCTAATAGGTGAATTTTTGTAGCCGAAGAAAAATGAAAGGGCATTTGAGCTAGAAGCAATGAGAATGCTCCAAATTGTAAGGTTTGATGAGGTGACAACTTTTAGTACTAAACTAATTTCAGGTGACAATCTTTATGTTAGAATATTGTTTTGATGATAAATTATTGCTTACATGTGAAAGTATCATTTCTTATATCAACATATAATATTCACTTCATATATTTTGTTGTAATATAAAGCTTATACCCTAAACTGCTAAACCGAGCTGAACCAAACCGTTCAATTATGATGTGGTTTGTTCGGTCATGCATAAAAAGAAAATTAATTGACGGTTACGTTTTTAAGCAAACCGCTACGACAATTTGGTTTATACATTAGAAACAACCGACCGAACCGACCGTACACCTCTACTATTTGTAATGGTTCATAGGCTTGTGTGTGTTTGGATTTGTTTCGTTTGGACTATGTGACATGGTGTGTTGCTTGTTATCCTTCTGAAGGAGCCCATAAAACAATGTGTGCCAAGAATTAAAAATAAACTAATTAGGTTTTTTATTTACTAGGCTCAGAAAAAGAAAAAAGTTATTTACCTTTTCTTCTTGTTACTCATCTCAATTTGTTCCAAGGGTAATTACCCTCAAGTCCTCAAACACAAGAGGTAGTCTATGTTTACATTCATAGTTGCACCCCAAATGCACACAAGAACATGTGTATGATTTGATTAAATATCAATATTATCTCAATCCTAATCTTAGTTCACTATAATTAAAATTAAAATTATACAAGCCTACATTTATACGTAGAAACAAAAACAAAAAAACACTACGTTTTATGCTGACGAATGAACAACATGATATGCGGCAAAAGAGGTACCACCAGCACCACAACCAGTACCAGAAAAAGAAGAATAGCATAGCAAGTCCACTTTCTAGAGCTCTTCTGGTACTCCCTTGCCTCCTGAAGGCTCTCCGTCCCTCGGCTCACGAACGAGCTGGCGTGCGCCACGTGGCTCTCTATGTCATTCAGCTGCTGCCCCTGCGCCTCCACCAGCGCCGCCATGTCCAAGAACACCTGGTGTAGCTCTATCAGATTCTTCTCTATCTCCTTCACCGCGTCGTGCCTTTCTTGAATTTCTGATATAGTGTCCATTATTTGTCCTCTCCCCTGTTCTTGAATCGCCTTTTGCAAAAAGCTCTCGCTTTCTCCGCTCGCTATCAAGTTCTCTATTAACTCCTCATCCGCTTTCTGTCCCGTCACCGTGAAGTACCTTCGCTCGACTGTTTCTTTGTACTCGTCTGCCATTCTGGCTCTTAGTCTCTGAAAATCATCCATTTGGTCCTTGAGCTTTTTCCCCAGCCCGCAGACCACGGAGGTTCTGGTTCGGTCTGCTGACGAGCCAGCGCCGCACCCAGGAAGCTTCCTGTGCTCGGCATTGGAGCGTTCCAGAGCCTCGAGCTTGCCCTTGATGAGCTTGACTCGTTTCAGGACGAGCTCCACGTCAGAGTCCATCCTGGCGCGGACTTGTTTCATTCTTTTGGCATTGTGGACGGTCTTGCATTCTTCGTTAGAATCTTGCAGCTTCTTGTGAAGCTTCTCGACTTCTTTCATGTCTTCTTTAACGCTATCGATGTCCTCGAAGAACCTGTCGAGATTAACGGTCTCCTTTCCTGCCTCCATGTCGTCCAGGTGCGCCTGCTGCTTCAGGTCCTGGTACTTCTTGAAAGAACTCGAGAATAGATCATTCATTTTGGCAAATGTTCAAACAATCCAAAAACAAAAATGACTTAATTAATGCTTTTAACAACTTGGTTGCCGGTCGGCTTCCCAACTATACTCTGGGCGTCACCTTCACCCTCCTCTCCGGCGTAAATGGCGTGGAAGCGGAGGGAGGGATGGATGAGGCCTACGTTTACGAGGGAAGAAGAAACGGTAGGCCTTAAACGGAAGGGTTTAAGGTTTTTTCTTCTATTGAGATTGGGAATCTAAGACCAGCCAAGCTAAACGTGAAAACTACTCTCAATTCTTGTTTAATGATTTCTACCAACTCCGCATTTTCTTCTTTGCTTCACAAGTGGCCTCCCACCACTCTTTCACAACCTTGACTCGGTCGTCTTCCCCACCAACCACCAATCTCATTTCCAAATCCATTTGCTATATATATAAACACTTTTTTCTAATAGCAAGCTATTTAATATAGGCGTGTTCTCTAAATTCGTCCATCGAAACCAAACTCAATACAAATCACAGCTTTTTGTTATCTCAAATTTGAACATGCAATCAACTGTAAAGAGAGAGCTCTAAACTTTGCTATCATTCTACTAACTGCAATAGAGCAACTTTAGAAATTCGAGTTAAATACAATTCCTATCCCTTTCCTTTTTTACATCCCCTGCGCTCTAACAATATGGTTGTCATATAAAATAACTTCAAACTCCACGATTTACATCCTATAATAATTTGGCAATGCGCTTCCGGTAACAGGTTCTTGACTACTATGCTCATTTCCCTACCCCTCTTCTTTTATATACAGGGCCTGAAGAAATGCAATATGCTGATATGGATGAATTTACAAAACAAAACAAACAAAAAAAAACTGTCCCCACCTTTGACGCATCTGTGTTTCGTTCTTCGTAACCAGATTCAACAATCTATCCATTGACTGATGGCGAACCCGGAGCTTTCAAAATAGATAGAGTTGCGGGTTGATCTTCATCTGCACTGCACCCAGGAGCAGCACCATTGGCAAGAATTTCACCAGTATCATCATGTCCGCCTTCCTGTGCTGAATTTATGTTGCCGACTGAGTTTGATGATCTCTGGTGTTCAAGATTTTCCTCGGTGGCATTGTGAAGGAGCTTCATTGTGCTGCCTGGATCAGAACGTGGAGAGAATTCTTCCTCCCGCTCTGGCTGGATATTCAGGTCAATTTGACCTTTGAAAGGTGACGTGGTCGATTTTATCTTGTTAGGGTCATCATCAGAACCCTCATTGACCGCTTTTTTCTGGTTTGGACTACTATTTCCTGTGCCGCTCCCTACCAGGGTGTCATCCTCCAGTAAGTTTTCAGCCAATGGTACCAGCGGGCTTGTGTGTATAGTTTCAGCTTCTTTTTCTGATTGTTTCTTTTCACGCCGCAACATTAGGGTGCGGAAGCGGCGCTTGACTGTTAGGCACACATTACATGTGCACGTCTGCTTATGCTTGGGTCCCTTCCCACTTGGAGGCTGAATACACACAATGCATGAACATCCCGGTCTATGACGGGGGTGCTTAGTTGTGGCTTGGCTGAGTGGGATTGCCTCTCCCTCTCCCTCTCCCTCTCCTAATATAGCTAGGTTTGCAAGAGTGTCCAGTCCCTCTGAAACTTCAACATCATCTGGGTCCTGTTTGGAAGCCTTCATTTTCTTAGCAGCTGCCCAAACACAATCACACAAACCAATTGCAAATTTGGCATATTGGGGAACAAAATACAAGTAACAATTTTAACCAGACTTTAAGAGAATTTCATTGCTGAAAAGAAATATATATTAAGAGAATTGTCGTAACATACTGTGACGCATGTTTTTTTTTAATATATTTTTAAAAACGGTAAAATTGGGTCGCGAATTGTGTTGAGCGTCAGTTTTGCTGGAATATAGTTAACAGCATAAAATAATATGTCGTGGTAATCATATACAACGCTAAATTATGAACTAAGGCATGTGTGGTTGGATGATCTCCGCATGTGAGAATATAAACCAAAGAATGTTTCACGTAAGTTTTACCTGAATTACAGGAGGGTAGCAGATCTTCAAGCTGTTCTGAGGTCAATTCTTGAGCTGCTGAACACAAAGATCTGGTAGCAGAGAGAATACGGAGAATTTCAAATGATGCCATAACAGAAGAATTTTACAATGTTTCATTCCCTTTTCTTAATAGAAAAAAGGAGGGCATAATGGACCAACTGAACACTATAATAATGAAAAATGAATCAAGTTGCATAAATGGACTCTTTTAAGAGAACCTTTTCCAGTGTTAATGACATCACACTTGAGTCGATGGTTCAAATAGCTAATTAAGGAAACCGGAAATACAAGACAGAAATTAGCACAGTGGACAACTTATTATTCACATTGACCCCACATAAACCATATTTGCAGGCAATTGCAGCCAGCAAGAGTATAAATGAGTGCAACTGCTCAACGATTCCCACTTAATAAGTGAGGTATAGCTGTATAGCAGGCGAAAAGAGGCCAACAAGAAGAGAGAACATGCATGGATGAAAAAACTCGCGCTGCAAGAATCAAAATGGAAGCTCATAGTTGTACCTTTCTGGGTCCCAAGAGTTATCAGAACAGATCCATCTTGGGGGAAGGAGAGCATCCGCAGGCAATTTGCGCCACTTATAACAATCCTCACACTGAACCCACTGAACCTTTTCACTGAATAATGAAGCACCAAATCAGTATTTCCTGGCTTGCGAGTCATATGTCTAAATATCAAGCAATAGGTTCTTAAAGGGAAGAGTGGAACCCTCAATGAATGGGACAAAAACACAGATCCAACATTCATAAAACCAATATTATCAGACTAACTTCTAGAGTAATACAAGTGAAGCATACCATAACCTCCGCTGAAGGAAATATCTACTATGTCACACCTAGGATACTGATTTAGATAAGTGAATAATATTATGTTAACTCAATTTAGCCTGAAACACAAACTTAGCGAACCAATTTATAATCACAAAAAAGCTGAACACATTATTTAGTGCACAGAAGAAGGAAAAAAAAGGACAGATAAATCTCCCTACAACAGCACCACTACACAACCTCAATATTCAAACAAAGAAACTAGCAAATTTGACTCCTATCTTTTTTCTTACTTATTATTTATGATACATTAAAAACGTATTCAAAGTGTAGATAATGGAAACACTCGAGTACGCTAAAAATGCATACAAAGTATAGATGATAGAAACACTGAAGTACTCTGAGCATTCAAATACAATTAACTTACCCCATATTGTCAGCGGCAAGAATCGTTGGCTTCCCAAGTACTGGTGCATCCTGCCATAACAAACATGTGAGGCATACAAACCATTATAACCACAGAGTCTAGAGGGAAGGACAGTGGGTCAACTAGAGTGGTTCAATTGCAAGTTCAGCTGGTTGGTTAATGTAAAAGTAGACTGAACAGTTGAAGGGTTTTACCAGACCATAGCATCAGTTGACCCCATCAAGTCCAGTTTAAAACATTGGATTTGAAAAGCCTTGCAATTTGGGCAGGACAAACAAAAGCCCCAGCATTTAAACATTAGGTTTACTATGATGAAATGTAAAATGCAATACTGTATCTAACTAAGGGGAAAACTAGAAAGAGAAAAAACTACTGACAAGACAATTACTGCAAACATGGACAAAACATTGACACAGTATAACAATATAAAAGTTTTAAGACATTGGATATCAAATGCCGGGGAATTTTGGATGAGAGACAAATGCACTAGTGTTCTAGAGAAGATACCAAAGTACCAACTACTTCCCTAGCAGTATGACTACTTCATGCTTTCCAGAAAAGAACCAAGTAAATGTGACATAATATAACTATAGAAAAACATTGATGAGTTTAGCAGGCATCAAAGAAACATTGATACATGTACCTCGTATTCCTCAAACTCAAAGCCTTCAATTACTACAACAGTAGGAATGTGGTCAGGAGGAGGCCGCAGCAGTCCTTGGGCTTCTTCCCAGGTTAACTTCAGCTCTATCAGATCTTCATTTTCAATTCTTAGACGCTTACTTTTCAGAGACAAGGCACTGTTCTTCCTCTTCCTAGGGATAGAAGATTTAGCTCCAAGTGCTTCCTTTGCTATATATACTGATTTATCTACTTTTGACCATGAACTAGGATCTGCCAATTCAACCTGGTTGACATATAAGATGTTAGGTGATCTTAATGCACCTTTTAAAGAATTAAATAAACTAATTCACTACTTTTAGATTTCAAAATACTAACATCTCCATGTGTATAAACACCATTTCCGGTTTTAGTTTCATCCTGTCAATAGAAAGTATCATGAAAATCATTATCACACGTAGGATAAATACCCAAGTAAGCCAAAACAAGGAGCAATATATAACAATATGCTAAAATCTCACATTTAAACCTAAATGTTTCTAAAAGGACACAAAAAATGATGCCATTTTCATATTATTTCTCTACACCATGCAAATCTAGCTCTTTATTAACACTAGGTTGTATGAGAAATCATTCTCTAAAAGGCCTAGTGGTAGTTTGTTCATCCCCTGATTACTTGGGCTCAAGAATCTCATGTCATTCTTCTTTCTGCAGCATTATCCTTACTAGAGTAACAAACATTCATCAAAAAGGTATTAGACGGCATACTTTCTGAAAGTTGATCAACAATAATTGATGATATGAGACTTTATATTAAGCTAAAAGGTTGGGAGGTAACTAAATATTAACTAAAGATTAAAGTACTGCCACAACTAAATGTTTGTCAGAATGACATGAACAACAGATATATAAATAAATCAACTGCATACAAACCTCTTGGAATTAACTTAGACTTTAGCATGTACTAGCATAGAAATATTTGGTAATTAAAAGAGCAAACCTGATCAGATGGCGTAGCAGAAGCCTTCCTGAATCCCATCACTAATTTTCCTTCTGGCTCTAACCTACTAAATGTTACTGTGGAAACAAAATACTGTCAGTTTCAAAATAAAACTCTTCAATCAATAAAAGCATTCAAATCTTTTAAATCAAGATGAACTCATTCAAAGAAAGTTGATTACAAAGTATAAACTGAACAGAAAAAATAACCCTGGGTACAAGAACACATATCTTGTCAATGTCGTATTTCAAGAAAGGCTTGATAAGGTACTTCTTTTATCCATCTATATCAAAAATGAATTGCTTACCTATGTCACCTGCTTGCAGTTGCATGGACTGGATGCAAGGAGTAACACCCTCCAAAACATACATCCTGCTATTATTGTTGGGCCAGAATCGAAATTGAAATACCCATTCCTTTCCTTTGGCATCCTGTACTTTAAGAGGCAATCCTTCAGGCTGGGAGATTGGTGGAAAGTAGGCCTGTATATTATCACTTATGATTATCATGGCAAGAAAATCAGGAACATGAGAAACAATAACTACCATGCGGAATTCAGAGAG
The DNA here is from genome assembly GCA_036897485.1 of Pelargonium nanum. Lineage (NCBI taxonomy): Eukaryota > Viridiplantae > Streptophyta > Magnoliopsida > Geraniales > Geraniaceae > Pelargonium > Pelargonium nanum. The sequence continues at coordinate 4,757 of JAYMTF010005110.1, read as the reverse complement.
GATCAACTGAAAGTGAATGGTCAACAAGACTCCTAAAAATATGCAGAGAGCACTATTTCATCTGAAAGTCACTTTGGTCCCTTTAAAGTGGAAAATGAGCATACACTGAGCACACAAGAGTTTCTGAATAAATTGAACCAACGTGGTTTCACAGAAGGCTATAGAAACAAGTACTACATTTGTCACAAGGAAAAGGCTTCAATAATAGTGAAAATAACATCTATATAATTGAAATGTAGATTTTTCTTTATAGTTAAACACCTTACATTTCAGCTAACAGTTTAACTTTCTATCATTATGATTATATCCGTTCTAACATTTGTTACTGGGTAAGACTGACATTTAAGCACCCACCAATTTAGCCGTTATTGAAGGAAAAGTAATATATAAGAAAACTCAAAGGAAGAGATAAACTAACCATATATGCAAAATCCATAGTACAATTGGGAATATAAAGTAACGTAATATAATACACAGTTAAAGACATGTAATGATTTACAAGGAAACTGTCAGTGTCAGGTCACAAATCTATTCAACCACTGAAAAGTTGATAGCATGAAAATTAAAGCATTCCCACATGATATGGCAGTATTCCAAGCACCGTTCTGACAATGGACCATTTTTCCAGTGCGCAAATAAAAATAATATTATGCATATAAAAGAGATGAACAAATGCACTGTTGTAATTTTATTATTAGGATGCCTAGAATTTCCCTTCCCTTGATCTCTCTCTTCCATGAACATATTTGTAATAAACTGCTTTATTAGCACAGAAATTTATGGCTAATTATACAATTTATTTTTAAAATAAAAAACTTCCCACAAGATCATAAGCAAGCCAGTTGGGAGCACGACACAATGTGAACACAAACAAAGATCTGATGTACCCAACTTAAAATAACAGTAATGCTGAACAAAGTAGAAAATTACCTCAGCACATTTTTTTGGCAGCACTAAACGTCCAATCCGTCCAGCATCACTGGCGCTTAGCATTTTCTCAAACAGAGGGGTGATCACAGAATTAGAACTTACATGTAATTAAGGTTTTATCATATTCAAAGTTTAAAAAAATGTATAAGGGAAGGAGAAGCCTCAAGACGAAAGACATACATAACTTCAGATGTTAGAAAAAATATATAAACAAAAGAAACTTAAGGAAGATAGAGATCATGAATTCAGAACTGGAAGTCCCTAAATAATACAGTAATGAAGTAAATTCTAAAAACTTCAATAGAATTAACAAAATTTCAAGATAACAGGAAAACCTAAAAGAGTCGAAGGATACTCTCCTGAGATTTGCATTAGTTCTTGATCTGTTATCCTGGGCCAGTATCGAGGAAGTAATTGGCTTCTGGCACGGGAATCTGCTCGAGACCTTCCATTGCGAGCTTGAGTTTCACCAGATGAGTCAACTCCGCTCTGTACATTACCATGTAATGGCTTTGTCAGTGAAGCTGGAAGGGTTGGTCGTGAATGAGTTCCACATACTCCAATTTGACGATATGTTTCGTTTGCTGATATATAAGGTACAGTTAAACCAAACTGTGGTGGTGCAGATGGATCCGCCTTTAGAGAAGAGGATTGCTGAGAAATATTCAAACATGAATTACGTTGTTCCTCGCGGTCGATACCTATGACAAAATTGCACATCATATATTTCAATCACCCTGTTTCTTGGTTTGGTAAACCATCTTTACTGCGCAGAATTGAGCAGGAATATCACTAGCGATCGTCATCTCTTTCAATAGCATACCATATTGTACAGAAAATGTAACGATACCTGTTTTACCATTATTATATATATCTGATGCGCCAAAATTCAGGCTTCCGTTCATATATCTTTCAGGAAATTCTTCAATTGTCTTCTTTTCCAATGAAGAGGCATGAAATCGGTCACTGACATTTAATCTGTCGACACCTGCTGATATATCAACTTCATATGACACTCTTGGGTGCATTTCAGGCTGAGGAATAGAAGAACTGAATAAAGTGGGTGCTTGCCGCCATGGCACGGGTCCTGAGCCAGCCAACTGATTCCAGTTCTTCATAGAGGGATCTTTAAGTCTCTCAGAAAGAGGTATGTGAAAAATGAGAGAAGGCGGCCATGCTGGATTTGGTGTCTGGGATAAAGCATGCACATAAAGTTCAAAGCATTTTCAATCTCTCTTATGATTAAAGGAACATATTTATGTATTAAACATGTTTCAAAAAGAAAATGACAGTAACTTCTGATGGAGGAATTATCTAGTAAAGATAAAATAGTTTGGAAGCACTCCAAACATATAGAACTATAGCAATTTATCTGTTTATCTTTTCCCTTACAAGTTCAAAACAAATTTAGGTTGTCACAAAGGTTACTGACATGAAACATTAGCTTAGGGAATAAGTCGCCTAAATATATGAATATCAACCCAATTAAACTGTAATTACAAAAGTAGCTTAAAAGGAGTGAAGGAGAAAAATATAACCAAGAGCCTAAACCATGGCATGATAGCATTATGAATATGGGAGGAAGAAAACATTTACATGAAAAATGGAAAACATATACTTTGTGACAGCAAAATCCATCCTTACCACAAAGATATTTTTCCTTGCACACGTTAGGCACTCAACTCCACCAGGATCCAACAATACATACACATGGGTCGAAATAATACATCCACAATGAATCCGCTGCAAAGGTTTAACAAAACGAAGATCATCTGTTTCATATTGACCACAAAACATAAGACATATTATGAACTAGAGTATATTCAGCTGACCTTTCCACAAGATTCACAATTCCTCCAACCAGATTCATTTGAATGAAAAGTTTCACAGAATCTTCCCTCCTCGTATGTAGAACTACAGTAAGAGAACACAGTCAACTTTACATCACTGGAGAAGAAAAAGAAAGGCAACTAGCAGAACAATAATAGTACTACTGCATTATGTTGATGTTCTAAATGTATCGGAACTCAAATAAACAAAGGACATGTTCTAGAACTGAAGTTCACATTTACGATAAACACTGTCACCGCAAACAACCAACTAAAGAGACCATCACATCGAACAAGGTAAATTTATTAATTCGTGCAGACATGCTAAAGTTACAAAGAAAATAACCTGTCATATCTTGGCTGCAGAATGGCCAGGTAGCATATACATACATGCTATTTTCCACAAAATGAGTCTAGAGTGAAACAAACAGTAAAAGAATTTAAATAAATACATAAAAGTGTGTTAGCTCAATCATAAGTAGTCGTTCTATACAAAACCATACTTAGAGTAGAGAGTTCAATTTCAAGTAGAATTGAAGCAGGTCTGATTAAGCACATTCTTCATTGTAAATATGTCAAGAAAGTAAAGGAGTGATATTAATTACACTAACTCAATGTAGAGATAGATGTTGTGACTAGTCATAAAAATTAATCTAGTTCCAGATTTCATATTAAAAAGTCCATAGAATCCCCTTCAAAAAAAAAAGTCCATAGAATCAAACAGACACTAGATTGTTTTCTATCTATTAAGCCAGCATTCAAACAATAGGCATTAATTTCAGGTATCGTAGATGATTCAATTCTCAACATACCTCAAAGGCTCAAACAAACAGCAAAATCAAATGAATTCATAAACCTATACTCTCTTTTTCCACACACAAAAGCGCAGAATCTCTATCTTCCAAACTGCTACACACAACATAGCCATAAGAAGAACTAAAATACAAACTCCACTCACTAAATTTCCACCACAACTACTCCTCCGAACTACATAACCTCACATTCAAAGCAAAACAAAAAAAAAAGAGAGAGAGAGAAATAGTTGCAAGGCAGTGAAGGAGTGAACGGCAGTAGGAAAATGCTTACGCGCATCGGTCGCAGAGGTCGGCGCAGTCGCCGGAGTGGAGGCGCCAGCCCTTCCTGGGCCTGTCGGGCTTGAGGTTAGTACACTCGGAATTGTAGCAGACTTTGGAGGTGGACGAAGACGACATCGCGAATCGATCGCAGCCGGAGCTAAAGTCAAAGCAGCTAGCGACGACGCATAAACCCTAGAGCGAGGTTGGGAATGGTGGTGGTTGCGTCTTGATCTGTAGTCATGGATGGCATGGGACTCACTGAGCTGTGAAAGGGAGTGAAGAGAGGAGGGTTTTAGAAAGAGAGAGCGCAAAGCTAATTTATAGTATTTATATTTCAATTTTATCTTTTTAAAATGACAGAAAATGAGACATTTGTGTGTGTTGTTGTGTGATCTGTGACTGTGGGTTTGTTATGGCTCAATTTAAAAACATGTCAATTTGTTTTCTGTATTGAATTAATGTAACCTTTTTTTATTTTCGGTTCATGTCGTGGCTAAAATAAATGTTCGCCTCACATTCTAATTAATAATGTAATAGCAGCAATATTTAACTGTTTTTCATTTGAGTTTTATTTTAAAATTATCAAATAAGTTAAGACTAATGTATTGGACTGTTTCAATGCGCATAAAACATTTTAATAATTGACATAATGAATTCAAATTTTAATAAATAGATAGGAGATTTATAATATAAAAATTGAAGGATTAAAACATAATTCTTAACATCAAACATGGAGAAATGACTGAACAATTGTTCAAGTTAATACCTTTTAGCGAGGCAATTGTTATCATTTTACTATAATTATTACTCTAAATATTGTTGTAATAATTGTTTCGTTACATTACATGATTAAATATTTTTTTTAGAGTAAGTTCAAAGCTTTATTACAAACTCAAATCAGCAGATAACAAGTGCGTGATCG
>JAYMTF010005109.1:0-12069 GCA_036897485.1 Pelargonium nanum | reverse complement strand
TGCATAGATGGCCATCTCCATGCCTCTTCTTCTCCTCGCCCCCGCGAGCCATTGATGGTCAACCTTCATGACCACTCCTCTCATCGCCCCAGCAAGTCACTCCGGTCGCCTCCAATGACCCCGCGACACCTTACGCAAGTAGACTCATCCTAAGGGACCAAGACTCAAAATTTGGTTAAGTGAAAAAAATATTTGGAGTCACCTGCTCTCTAAAGATCTCCTTGACAGAGCTTCATCAAGACCTTTGTCACAGCCACACCAAGGCTCCCCAAAGTGAGCCTCCGCCCAAAACTAAGTTTCACACTTGGAGTAAATTCAACCCCCCCATGGAGGCACAAGACCCAAGGGCCCTCTACGAACCCCCTTGGAAGATTGGAGACATCAAGACCTAGGGCCCTCTGCGAACCCCCTTAGAAGATTGATCTTACTCCAACGCGACACCTATAAATCTGAGTCGCTAGGAGTAGGGGGCAACTGATGCTACCCAAAAAATAATAAGTCTCAGAACCACTGACAAGACGACACGTGGCAGACTAATGTCAAGGAGTCGAAATTCAAGGTCAGACCCAAGTCAAGTCACAACCCTGCTTGGCTTGAACAAATCAACCAAGGCCTAATTCAACCCATGTGGAGGCTTGGAGATCTCACTTGAGTAGGACCCTACACCCTACACAAGGCATCCAACCCAAGCAACACAACATAGGCCAGACAACATGAAAATAGACTAGGACCCTATGAAAGGATCCACGAACATATCAATACCCCAAGAAGGCCTCAAGACTTGGGCAAGTCTAGCCTAAGCAAAGAGCCAAAGATCCCATGAATGGCACCCCGAAATAGACCCCACGCATAAGACTAGGCTTCACAGGCATGGATGCCGCGACATTGGACCCTACGAAGGCTAGTCAACGCGTTGGAGAGTTAGTCAACAGATCCATACCCTACCAATGCCACAACATCTTGCTTCAATGCTGCTGCATGTTACCCTATGCGAGCTAGTCAACGCGCGAGAAGGCTAGTCAACGGAAGCATACCCTCATCAATGTCGCGGCATCTTGCTCCAATGCCGCGACATCAGACCCTACAAAAAGTTATAATCTTTAAAATATGATTCATAAGAGAGAACAATAATATTATATTATGTGAAAGACTATTAGTTTTTCTTTACAAATTCAAATAAATACTATTATTTGAAAAATTAAGATTAAATGGAGGGTATATAGTCTTTTTTGGAGGATAAAAATTGGATATTAAAGTTTAAGATAGTTAAATGTCGTGGACAAATACTTTAGGATAGTTATGTATCGTTGATTTTAAAATTGGATAGTCATCTGTTTGTGGACAAAACCATAAGAAAAGTTTGCGTAATTACCCAATATGGTATGATCAACTTTAATTATGAAGGACAAATTATTATGTTGATTCAAAAATATAATCTTGATATAAATACTAACGATCACCACCAAAAACGTCTATAAAAGATTCAAAATAATTATGAATTATAATTCATCATTCCATCCATCATATATTTCATGCTTGGGGCAAAGGATATGATTTGCATTTTGGAGAGAGTCCTTGAATGAAATGTAAATGCCATGCAATACATGTTGATGGCTAATTAAACTGTTCAATGTCCTTCTCTCTTCTTCCCATAACAATAGTTTCCATTTAAAAATTATTGACAACTATTATTTTTTATAATTTACAAAAAAATTGAAACAATTATTTTGAGACGGAGAGAGTAAATTGTAGTCAGCTTAACAGATTAGTACATCAATCTTGTAGCACGGTTCAACTAACAAACCTTTAATGTCATAAACATTATGGAAGTTTATTCCAAGACTAATTTTTGTTGTTGTTCATAACATTTAAAATAAATGGTTTCATTACTTTCGACTTGGTCATTATGGATATTTTGACATGTGAAGCCTAGTTTGTTATTGTCGAGCTTGTTTTTGCGGATTGGTCTGCAAATCGTGTGTCTTATGCATTAGTCAGATCCTCGTAGTATTTTTATTTTTATTTTTATTATTTGAATTGAGTAATGTACTTTTCGATAGTCATAGAGCGAAAATAGAAGCCTCTCGAATAAACCTAATTTGACCATAAAAAATAAATGTAATTAGTATTAAATTAGAGTTGATAAAAGGGACAGCGAGAAAACGGTGCCGTTTGAAGGATCGCCGCCTGCAAAAAAAGAAAAAAAAGGAAAGGAGAAGAAAACACGTTGAATCCTCCGTATTGTAACCTCATCTCCGAAATTGGACCAAACCCACCACATCCTCTCTCTCTCTCTCTCTCTCTCACCAACATCAAACCCTAATTCCAGGAACATTCGCTCTTCTTGCTTTCTCTCTCCGCTTCTCAATCCTCCGAAGCTTCGATTCATTATGTCTGTTTAGATCTGATTTCCAAGGTTAGATTTGTTCTAATCCGTTTGATATTTTAGAGTTGATGATCCGGTATTGATATCATCTATTCGATTAATTATCGTTATCATTATCATTGTTTTTTCCGTTGTAAATTAGCTTACAAATTATATATATGTGTTTGTGTTTTTTAGTTAACCTCTGATCGGTTGTTTGGAAAGTCGAGGGAAAGATGTCCGAATTCATATCGGAAAAATAGTTACAATTTTTTATTTATTTATTTTGGTATATTAGGACAGCAGAATGTTGAACTTGGTGGTGGAATTTTTTTTTCTTTTCTCCTTGCATTTTGTTGGAATTTGGGGAAAATAGGGAAGATGGGAGGTTAGTTTGAAGGATAAATTTTGCAGACTCGAGGTGTTAAATTCATGTTTAAGCTTGTTCTCCTGTATGTGTATCCGGGGTTGTTCTGGATGATAATTGTTTAGTGAATTATTAGGGTTTCTTTGGGGATTTTGTTGAGCTGTGATTTTGTATTGTGAGGTGCTCTTGCATTTTCAATAGTGTCTTTTGGTCAATAAGACTTACACTTGAAGATTTGTATGGAAGTTTGCTGACAAAGGGTTGGTCTGATTTTTTTTGTTTAGGCTTAACCAAAAATATAAACTGGAGCTAGAGATTTATAACTAATAGATTGATTTTGAGGTTTGGCTTGGTTCTTTATCACAGGTTTAATTTTTGTTCTGGAAGTAGCATCAATTTGTACTAGTTTATGGGTGTTTTTTTACTTCTTATTTTGTGTGAAATATATTGCCATGATTTTGAGTCAAAAGTAGTCTCTTTGTTGTCTGGAATCTTTCATGGTAGCTTTACGCGTGTTTCCAAAACACTTCAAAAGATTAATTAAAGAAAATAAGAATGTTCTTGACCTTCCCTCCTTCATATATTACAAACCTTTGAAGTTATGGAGATTTTACACTGCATATGATTTTCTGTTTCACCCTTCATTTTTCTGTTTGATCTTATCTCTCCCTCAACATTTTTCTGAAGTAAACTAGATCATTTTATTTTTAATTTGTACTCGAGTGGATGATGATGTGCTGTGTGAATCTTTTGAAGGTTAATGCAGTTAGAACTTAGTCAAACAAATTTGATGGATGATGATTATAGAGATGGATAAAATGTCAGCTCCTTCATCAAGGGAGCGTGCACAGCGCCTTTATGAAAAGGTATGTCTTTGTATTCTCCATTTTTTTTTGTTCTTACGAGATTGGTGTATGTGATTCATTAATGTGCTATATAACACTCTGAATGACCCTAATTAGTACCGAACTTTCAAGCAAAGTCTTATTGTTAAAGTCTAGGAAGTTTGCAAAGTCACTATAAATTGTCATCAGCGACATATGCTGTGTTTGATTTTACCAAAGTTTTCTTGTTTTCATTTTTTATTAGGACTATAAATAATAAAGGAAATGTGTTTGGTTTCAACTTGCAAGTAAAGAACAATTTATAATCTTGAAGATCCCTAGTGCTATTACTGTTTGTGATGTCTCATATGTGTTCACATACCTGAATGTATTCTCTGTGAAATTGTAGTTCTTAGTTTTATTTGATTTGTTATTATAATTTTTATACAGAATGTTGAATTGGAGAATAAGCGTCGGAAGTCGGCCCAGGCACGGGTTCCATCAGATCCCAATGCTTGGCAGCAAATGCGTGAGAACTATGAAGCGATTATTTTGGAAGATCATGCCTTTTCCGAGCAGCATAATATTGAATATGCTTTATGGCAGTTACACTACAGGCGGATTGAGGAATTGAGAGCACACTATAGTTCTGCTCTATCATCTAAAGGGTCAAATGCATCTCAGGGTGTGAAAGGTCCTCCACGACCTGATCGAATTACAAAAATTCGTCTGCAGTTCAAAACTTTCCTCTCTGAAGCAAGTGGATTTTACCATGATCTTATTGTGAAAGTTAGAGCAAAGTATGGGCTTCCTCTGGGTCATTTCTCTGAAGATTCAGAGAATCAAAATGCAATGGAGAAAGAAGGGAAAAAATCTACGGACATGAAGAAAGGTTTGATATCTTGTCACCGGTGTTTGATATACTTGGGTGACCTTGCACGTTATAAAGGACTATATGGGGAGGGTGATTCCAAAACTCGTGAGTATGCTGCAGCATCAAGTTACTATTTGCAGGCTGCATCTCTCTGCCCATCTAGTGGGAACCCCCATCATCAGGTTAGTTGTATTTTATATTTCTTTTCTATTTTCCAATGCTTTGCCTTGACTCGGCCATTTTGCTATTTTTGCTGAATGGGACGAATCTCTGCTTCTTTCAGCTTGCTATATTGGCATCCTATTCAAATGATGAGTTAATGGCTGTTTACCGATATTTTCGGAGTTTGGCAGTGGAGAGCCCTTTCACAACTGCAAGAGATAACTTAATTGTTGCATTTGAAAAGGTATTGATATTTTTCTTCTTAGTATCTGTTTGAGATGTTATCACTGGGCTAACAATGCCTGTGCCTTGACTGTTACCTTATTAATGATTTGTGTGATAGTTCAAATACTTCTCCCAATCAAAGTCTTACTCATTATGTTGATTGTTAGGGAGAAATGAATGTGGAATATTTAATATTGGTTATTAGTTTTATATATGAGCTCGATTAACCTCCAGCACTGTTCTTTTTTCCTTGGAACAAATTTCTTCACGTTCAATAGGGATATTTACAATGGTGGAGACAGTTGTGGTTAGTTTAGTTTCAGAGCAAATATTTTGGGGTAATTTGTGACATAGGTTGGGCAATCTTATATATTGTAAATTGTGAGGCTATTATATCTTGTTCTTGTTAGATTTTTTGTTGACGTGTATGCAAATAATTTGGAGAGTGCAAAATAGCCATTAGTTGAATGATATGTAGCTGAATTTAAGTTTGACGGGTTAAACAGGTCATTGATCTCAATTGATTACTGCATGGTAACACCTATTGCTACATGATCTTTGTCTTGGTTGAGCTGCACAGTAGGGGTAGCTGTCCCCAAATTAGTATATTCAGGCAATGTTAATAATAAATAATGGTGTTTTGGACATGCTCTTTTTTGTTTTGTATTTTGCTGTGTATGTTTCTTAACTATGTTATGGTTTGACACCTAGGCATACGATATATTCCTTCACTTATTCTTTCTTTCTTTCGCAGAATCGTCAGAATTACTCTCAACTTATAGGAGATGTCAAAGCTTCTGGTGTCAAGGAATCACCTGTACGGTTTGCTGGAAAAGGGAGGGGGAAAGGTGAAGCTAAGCTTCCAACGAAAGATACTAACATTGAGGTCAATGAAGTTGCACTCAGCATCCCTGACATATATAAAGCTTTCTGCATTCGTTTTGTTCGTCTAAATGGCATTCTTTTCACGAAAACAAGGTATATTTTCATGAATGTTTGATTTAGTGCATGCTAATTAAGCTCTGTGGTTTTACTGCTGATTATGAACTTCCTTGTCCAGCTTGGAGACATTTGCAGAAGTTCTCTCTTCGGTTAGCAGTTCTTTCTGTAAGCTTCTTTCATCAGGGCCAGAAGAGGAGCTGAATTTTGGTGCAGATACTGTTGAGAATGGATTAGTCATTGTTAGGCTTATTGCCATTCTAATCTTTACAGCTTATAATGTTCATAAGGAGTCAGAAGGTCAGACATATGCAGAAATTGTACAGCGTGCTGTCCTGTTGCAGAATGCATATAGTGCAGTTTTTGAGGTAATGGGGCACATATTAGAGAGATGTGTACAACTACGTGATCCATCTTCAAGCTATCTTTTACCTGGTATTCTGGTTTTTGTGGAATGGTTGGCATGCTGTCCTGATATTGCAACCGGAAATGACATGGAGGAGAAACAAGCAACCATAAGATCAAAATTCTGGAACCATTGCTTATCCTTCTGGAATAAGCTCTTGTCAGTTGGGCCTATGTCCTTTGATGATGATGGAGATGAGATGTGCTTTAATAACATGAGCAGGTATGAGGAAGGGGAAACTGAAAACCGCCTTGCTTTGAGGGAGGATGTTGAATTGAGGGGTTTTTTGCCACTTATTCCCGCCCAGACCATTTTGGATTTTTCAAGGAAGCACTCCTTCGGAAGTGATGGCAGCAAGGAACAAAGAGCCCGAGTCAAAAGGATTCTAGCAGCCGGAAAAGCTCTAGCAAATATGGTTAGGATTGATAAAAAAACAATTTGCTTTGACTCAAAGTTGAAGAAATTTGTAATTGGTGTTGAGCCTCAAATATCAGATGATTTCATGCTCAGCCCTTATACTAGTACGCTCAACACAGATGATATGATACACGAAAATCAAGCAGAAAAAACAATGAAGTTGGGAGGTGCGCAGCCACACATACCCCTATATATGGAAGGGGAAGATGAGGATGAAGTGATTGTTTTCCAGCCAGTGGCAACTGAAAAGCGAGCCGACCTGCTTGTTCCAAAGCAGGTCCCCAATGAGAGCTTGGGGCCTGGCCAAAATGAACCATCTGTCATTGTACCTACTTATGGAGGTTCCAGTTCAGCCCCTCCTGATAATCTTCGCCATTGGAATACTTTTGGTGGAAATCAACAAACAGTTGTCGCAGTTGGTAATATTGTGCCACAACAGCATCTACAGCCCATTCAGCCACATGGCTCAGCATGGTCAGGCGGGGAGGAAACTTCTCTTGCTAACGGTTTGAGAGGATTGAGGTTTGTGGAGAATGGGCACGTAATGAAACATGGGGTACAGGAGAATTTTGGCATTTCTCACCAAACAGCTATTGCGGCTCCTGTCCAACAGCCTGTCCATCTTTCCACCAATAGTACATTTTACAGTCAAACAAATGCCATAGAAGCTTTGATTCCATCCAAGATTGATAGTATTGCATCTTCTGGAGTAAGTAATGGAAGTCTGGCTGTCAAGTCATCATCTACTTTGCAAGGAGGAATGAGAAAGAACCCAGTGAGTAGACCCATTAGGCACCTTGGGCCTCCCCCTGGTTTCAGCCCTGTTCGTCCTAGGCAAGTTAATGATCCTGTGTCTGGTTCCGATTTGGCAGTGGATGATTATAGCTGGTTGGATGGATATCAATTGCCCACATCAGGAAAAAACCAAGGGCTCAGCAGTTCCATCAATTATTCATCTCAGGCAAACCTTCAATACGGTAGTAATAGCAATGGCTTAATTGCGAAAGGCAGCTTTCCGTTCCCTGGTAAACAAGTTCCAGCGATGCAGTTCCAACAGAGAGGTTGGCAAGATCATCAGCCTCTTGAGAATCTGAAAGTACATCATGAACAGATGATGCAGCAACAGCAGCAGCAGCAACAACAACAACAGCAACAACTAATGAATGGGAATCAGTTTGCCCAAATGCCGGAGCAATACCAAGGACAGTCGGTCTGGACAGGGCGATATATTGTGTGAGGTCATTCTGAGAGCACATATGGTAAGTGTGTTTATTTCTGTTCTTGATGTCATCATTGATGCTTCTTTCGAGTCCTTCAATTTCTCTGATGTTTTTTTGACCCAAATATTACTATTCTTGAGGTCCTGGAGAATGGTTCTGGTGAGAATGTACTGCGTCTTTTGCTACCGAACTTAAGTTAGTCTCCAACTATTATGCCTTGTCCATTTTGAGGATTTTGTTGGAGTATGGTGGCCTTGGCTTCTGGCTGGCACTTGCTTTTAAACAAGTGAGTATCTATTTCTTAATTTGTTCTTATCAATGTAGTTTCTATTTGCACTCACCTGTGTATATTCGGTAGCTAAGGATGGTAATTTTATTGACCAAACTTTCCGATACTTATTATCAAGATTTCGCAAGGTAATTCACATTAAAAGCATCCTCATGTTATAGGTTTTACAGAATAAGAGCATGTTGTTATAGACATTGCCTTCTGTTGCGTCTGACATTTGTAAAATGTTCAGGACCTATTTTCTGAATTCATGGAATGATAATATGGCACTGAAGTTTCTTCTAGATCTCGAATATCATTTTTTTATAATCACATTGCATCATTTCTTTGCTATGATATCAATCTACTTATGGAAATTTACACAACAATCATCTAAATTAATGTAAGAATATACTTTAAGGCACAACATCTACAATGTTTTTGATAGTTTGGATCTGGTATATATTAATGGTTTCCTTATTGTGACTAACTTGAAACTTGTCCTTGGACAGAAATCTTAATCTTGCTTAGTTCCCGATCATTGTAAAACTGTCAAATTGTTGTCCGACAGATCACCAAACTTGTTACCTCATTACTTGGGTTTGTCTATTATATGCCTCCAACACCAATATGAAACCAAACTTTCTTGAATGGATATTGTCACCTGAAAACAATGTACTATAGATGATTGGAGAATGGGATGTAAAGCATTGTGTTAGCATTAGGTCCAAACCAATATGCACATGTGTTTCAGTGAAGCTTTTCTGTGTAATCGTTTTATTATTGCAATAGTAATGTTTTCTTGTATATAATTACAGAATTTGCCGAGCTTCCAGCCCGGAGGGAAGAGAAATGTGAAGACATCTGTGGATACACTTTGTAAAGAGTAAAGCCTGTCTGGTTACTTGGGTTGCTGATATAACATTTGTCTATTTAAGATGATGTGGTTTGTTCTGGGGCTTATATGTCAAGATGTTGCTGGTGGAAGTCTCATATGGCTACACTTCTGGAAAACTGGATGGGTTCTGGTTGTAGTAGTCAAGTGGTAAAGTACTAATTTTCCATGGCCCTGTTTGGTACTCTCGTATCTTCAAGTGAATTTCTTGTGGGAAGTTGTGGAAAAGAGGTTTCTGTTTAGGAGTTAAGGTGTTGGGTTTCTTCATTTCCATTGGAGTTTCGAATTTCAACTATCTGTTCTCTTATTGGTGCTAAATTGGTTGAGACGCTTTTAACCAAGAAATAGCCAGTTATTCTGTTTTTTTTTATCCGTGTTGGGGGAGAGAGACCCATTTTATTATATCACTTATGTTAAGTTTGAACCTATAAAATACGTTTATTTTGCAATTTTTAAGTTATTGTGTGATTCTTGATGTCAAATGGTTGTGTTTTTCAAGTGATCTGTGAAATTGAGAGAATTTGTACATTGTTTGCATAATTTATAATACAATAGCTATCTCGTAAATAACAAGGATTCAAACACTCATCAAGCTGGAACATAGATATTTTATGTGCTATGATTGTTACATTTGACAACTGAATGCAAATTTTGTAACGACGGTTTATGCAACCAAGTTTTCTCTAAGTGCAGCCTTTCTTAATGTGTTTGGTCCAATCATGAAGAACTAGATTTGATGCAATGTGAATGACAATTTGATTGTCATATATGAGTTCCATTGAGTTATCATATAAAACTTCAATTCTTTTGTTGTTTGAATCAAATGAGCTCACTTGTTGCATTCAGTCATTGCTCGATTCTCTGCTTTTGCACTGGATCTGGCCGCCACATTTTGTTTCTTGCTTTTCATGAGACTAAGTTACCTTCAAATATACACAATAACACAATACCTTAAAATTTATCCATCTCTTTTGATGTACTTAGAAATTTGGATTGCAACTTTTCAATGGGTATCGCATGGAGAGTTTAGAATTGACTTATTACACTCACAATAAACGAGATATCAAGTTGGGTAAGGTAACTATGAGATAATTAAGTATACCTACTAGTCTCCAAAATTTTCCTTGAGGATCCAAAAATAAAAAGTGATATTTGCTATCAACAACATAATGGGGGTAGTCAATCAATATGAATTTATCTAACATCTGATTCACATCCAAGAGAACACCCATGGGTACATAAGAAAGGTTTTGGATCAATTCTTTCCAACTGGAATGCTACTTAAGGGCACCTACCTAATTGAGGTATCTAATCGTTTATTCAAGGTTGTAGTTTTGACACTCTTGAGGTAAGTTATTCCTTATTGTCGTTTTTGAGTCATACCTTACCATTTAGATTATTTATTATTTGAATTTAGTATTGTGGTTATATTAAACTCACTAGGTTATTGAAATGCACTATGTGACCGTGCTACATTAATTTTCAAAAAGTATCAGAGTGTTCCTAAAAAATTGGTTTGTAAATATACGAACAAATGATATTTTTGTTGTTGAATTCTGTTGTTATATCTACCAGTAATAACTATATCATCGACATAAATCATTAAGTAGATGCACTATTAAGATGATGGGAGAAGATTAAGAACAATGATCTCATTTACTTTGTCATGTAAAATGTTTGGACTGTTGGGAATAAACGAACCTGCAAAACAAATATTAGTAAAACAAAGCTGAGGCGTGCATGAAGCACTAAGCTAAAGGATTATTCACGATAATTGTGCAATCCCTCAGGATACAACAACTCTTCTGTGATGAGCAGGAACATGAATCAACAACTATATGTGTATGAGAACCAGCAACAGTGTGGAGATAGAAAGATGAAGAAGAATATTGTTGTGTGTAAAAAGAGTTTCTGAGTTGCTGTATATATAGGCAACCAAAAAAATTAACCTTTGGAAAAAATAATCTGGGTATCTGTAACAGACCCATTAAATTTGTAACTAAAATCCGTATCTGTAACAGACCTATTAAATCTGTAACTCTCCAAACTGATTTGAGCGAGAAACCCACAGATTTAAGCGAAACTTGTAATTAAGATGTAACCTAACCTAATTCCAAAAATACCGCTGGAATATTCCCATGTTTTTTACCGACTTCACTTTATACAAGAATTACTGTTTTACTCACAAATTAGGTCTTTCTACTTCTTGGAATACTTTAATGAATTTCTACCTTAAATTTAAGTATATTAGTATATAATAGTATAAAAGGAAAGCAGATAACTTGTCTTATCAATCAAACGACTAGAACCAAATGGAGTTAACTAGTCACAAAGCTATCAGCCCAAGTCAAGAACATAACATCCTTTTGAACGCTTTCAGATAACACAAGCAGCTTGTAGCTAATGGAGAACTATACGCTCTCTTCTTCGTAAATAAAACCTTACCTTATAGCCTTACCAACAATAACTAAATACTAGCTTTTTATGATTTTATTAACAGATAACAGCTTTACTATTGAACAATATCCTTGTAGACAAAATGGAAATATGTAGTAGCAAAAGGTTTTGATAACTCATATGAGTTCGTTTCCGCGTATAACCGGCTTTAGTAATTTCGCTTTCTAATATTAAGATAGGATCTACTTTTAAAGAACCTTTCAATCATGAATCTACGCTAGCGCCCCACTTACCTATCCGGAAAATTAGCTATACCTTCGTGAAATGCAACCTCTTGATCCGCTTTTTTAGGGGCCCTCAATACAAAGCTTTAAAATACCAAAGATAACTTAAACTTGAATAGACTCAAACCAAACTAAAAATAGAGTACCGCGGGATCCCTGCAAGGGTGTGCTACTATATATTTTTTAGAGCAAGAGAGTTATCTCATGTATTTAGTAAGACCGCTGCCTTCATTTAATATCCTCTTATTAAAAGTTGAGTTTATATTACTTTAATTTCCAGTATCTTGACTAAACTCAATAGATCTAATACTATGCCCTTTATAGATTACTGCAAAGAGTCCTGAAAAAAAGAGTATTGTGATTGTATTGTATTTAGGAAACTCTTGAGGTAGTTTAGTTTATGGTAATGTTTGTGGCTTGTAGTTA
>JAYMTF010005108.1:0-12070 GCA_036897485.1 Pelargonium nanum | reverse complement strand
TCTCTTTCCTGAACACTATTGATTCCTTGTTGAAGATTGTATATATATGTCTTGTATAGGTTCCTTAGGCCGTTGCAAGATAGGATTTCGGCACCTTTCTGTATCAAAAAAATAATAATAAAGAAAGCGGACACTTATATTGGTACAACATTTTAAAAGATAGTTGATAATTATTTTGGGATGAGGCAGTATTTACATTACAAATCTCGATAAAATTTCCCAACTTAGGTAGAAGGATAGGATGTAGAGTTTCCAGAACATCAAGCATCACTGCTATCACTAGACTCACTGCTACCTCTTCTTTCCTGTCCCGTCACTGCCATTTCTTGTTCATTTGACAGTTGTTATCTGATCTGCTCCTTGTGGCACACCACTCATTTAATATATATTCCTTGTAAGTCACTTTCTTGGAAAGTGTTTATAGCTTTACGTTTTTTTTTTCGAAGAAAAGGAAATCACAGAAAGAAGAAAATTTATTTGGATTTTACGACCTTGTTGGATTATTATTTCTGTTACTGTTGCTCAGTCTTGTGTGAATATTATTGTAATAAAACCTTATTAATAAAGTTTTCTCAATAAATCGGTTTAGGTGAAGGTGAGGTCAGTTACCAACTTCTAGCAAGGCAAGAAGCGCACAAAAGAATAATATGGACTTGCTCTTGGAATCCTTTTGGTCGCGAATTCGCAACAGGATCACGGGACAAGACAGTGAAAATCTGGGCAGTTGAGAAGGAATCTTCAGTCAAGCTGCTCGTGACGTTGCCACTATTCAACAGTAGTGTCACAGCCCTATCTTGGCTCGGTACTGACCGCCAGAAAAACGAGGGACACCTTGCTGTTGGAATGGAAAGTGGACTCATTGAACTGTGGAGTCTTTCTATCAGAAAAAATGATGATAATGTCACAACAGCAGGTGCAGTTGCTGCTCCCATTGCACGTCTGGATCCACTCATGTGCCACGTCTCTGCAGTGAACCGCTTGGCATGGAAACATCCCGAGAAGGACGAAGATTGTAGGACCATGCAACTTGCGTCCTGTGGAGCTGATCATTGCGTGCGAGTATTTGAAGTGAATTCTGATTAATATTCGATGGCACGAATGCAAGCTTAGTTCGTGGCGTGAAATTCCATTGGTAGATGGTTGTGTTCTCAAGAATGCCACCAAACTGGGGACACGCTTACCTCTTGCGCTGTGATATTTTGACAATCTCGCGTAACTGTCAATGAAAGATGGCAACTTGTGGAAGCTGAGACAATAGAGCTGAGGTAATGGTAATGGAATTCAAATTTGGCCAGTTATGGATTGTGACATTATATAATATTTATGAAAAGCTAAGAGAGAAACAGTAGGTGAACATCCATACATTATTGTTGTATTGTAAGTTTAGTCTTTTGAGGTTTTAGCAGGAAGCAAAGTGCGACCAGTCTCTGTTTCAAGATTGAATGTTGAACCAATCCTATTCCTATTTCTAGATATAATTGTGAAGCTCTCTTGTTCAAGATAGGACAAGTTACAATCTGATTGATTATCACTATCATACTGGACCAACACAACGCGTCACGTGTACCATACATTTTATAAACGATCGCTCTGCCTGAAATTCTTTTATGGGAGAGTGGTGTTATTATATGCGCTATTCCTGCTGGGAAACCCAAAATTGTTTGTCAGTAGTTGATGTGAAAATTTAAATAGAAGACAAGGAATACAACTAAGTAAATGGGATCAAACAAAGAACTTTTGAATCATAATCCATTATTCTAGATATGCTGTAGATCACTAACTTAGGAAGCAACTCATCCGAATTAGAGATACTACAATATCTCGAAAACTAGGCGCAAACCTCGTACATTTATACATAGTTAATGTTAGGTAGATAATAAAACACGGAATCTAAAGCACTGAGTAGTCACATGAAACCAGTCATACATTTATATAAAATGTATGGCCTTTGGACTTTACAGTTAAACAAACTGTGATAACAATATACTACTCCTAGTATATTGTTTCTCACAATTTGCACAAACTCTTAAGTGGGAGTATGTTATTTATTATTCAGTTTCAACAAAGGCAAGTCTACATTCAAAAACAGCCTAAACTTGACTCATTCTACCTAATTTCTCTGATATGGATTTTTCATTCCTCTTCTTCTTCATTGACTGACTCTAAAGAAGCAACAGAGATTCACAGCTATAGATGCTTATAAACAAAACTACAGGAAGAAGTACACTACCTTGTAAGCACATTCCTTCCATGATATATTGAATAATAATTCTCTCTCATCTTTCCAGCTTCAGTTACAGCTGCAAAAAGAAAACAAAGATGATTTTGGCTTAAGAGACAGCAAGAAAGAACAAGCCCCATGGCCCCATTGTAATGTAAGAGATGGGCCACCATGAATATATTCAAATCTGGTTATTAATTGACCACAAGATTCTAACACCTAATCTCAAATTTGGACCTTCAGCAGTAGAGTTTTTAAAGTTGATTCCAATAACAACTTCAACCTGCAAACATACATGTGTGTGTGTGTTCCATGCACTCTTATCAGACCTGCACATTCATTGTATCATAAACCCTTGAATGAAAGCATTTAATGCAAAACTCTTGCTACCTGTATACTAACATTTATTCAGTAAATGGCATATGAACTGCATAAGCACACAATAATTAAGTTTGAGGTTTTACAGTATAATCCCAGAATTTGTTTCCTATGACAATAACAACAACAATCTGATGAGAAACAAAAGGCAACCATAGTTCCTTATTATATCACAAATACATATCACAAACCAATATTAATAATAAGACGGACTAATACGAAAAAAAAAAAAAAAAGATAAACCAAACCCATTGCTTCAAAATTGTTTCTTCTTTCCAAACTAGTTTATATTGCTTGTGATGTTCTGATCTGTTGCTTGACTGCATCGTTGGGATGTTGAGCAGAAGAACCATCCGGCAAGACTACAGCTGCAGCCCCTGTCATCGTTTGATACTGAGCTGCAGAGATTGTGGGTGCCAAGGGCTGAGTATAGTATATCTGGGCATGGGCATGAGCAGGATCCGCATATTCATAACCATAATTTGCAGGAGCAGAAGTGGGGGCAACGGATTGAGATGGATATTGCATCTGAGAGAAGCCGACATATTGTTGTTGTTGCTGTTGCTGTTGTTGATGCTGATGCTGACTGGAAGGTACTTGGACTAATTGGGGAGCCCCCGCAGCTGCCGTTCTGTACATACCCCCAGCCAATTCAGGTTTAGCCATAGGAGCATTTCTCATGGGGTTGTAGGCAGCAGGAGGCTGAACCAGGGCAGGACTGGGAGGTGTTTGGGGGCGACTAGAAGGGATGGCAGTGGGAGCTTCGTTGATATTAGGTTGCTGCATAGACATATTATACGCTTGGCCCGGTCTAGCTGGCATATAATAGACCGGGTACTGCTGATCAAGCTGCTGATGATGGTGATGGTGTTGCTGCTGCTGGGAAGGATATACAGGATAATAGGCTTGCATCGGCACGCCCGCTGGGTGATGTTGAATATAATGCGCACCAGGATGGACAAATTGTTGTTGCTGTGCCTGCTGCTGCTGTTGCTGTTGTTGCTGCTGATCATATTGTTGTTGTAGCATATATCCCGGATCCTGTACTACCTGTTGTTGTATTTGAACCCGAGCATTTGGATCAACGGGGTTGGGATTAACCCTGGCGCCAGATTGAATTTGAACCAATTGTTCTTGATATATCACTGGTTTTGCTCTAGATATAGCATTTGCAATACTACTATCACTGTCAAAGTGAAACAAAACAACAAACACCCAATTCAGTACTCAGACACTGCAAGATAAGAACATGTGTATCACATCATCATCCTATACAATTGATATGCAAAATTGAAAACACAACACCCAGCATATCCAATACTACAATCACTGTCAATTAGAAGCAAAACAACAAACACCCAATTCAGTACTTGAACACTACAAGTCTACAGCATGTATCATCATCCCAAACAAAGATATGGAAAATTGAACACACATAAGACATAACTATACTGGAAAGAAAGGTGTACCTTGAAACTGAATCCGGGGAAGGCAAATCAATCCCACCACTTGGTTTCTGTTGAGCCAGTGGAGGCAGAGTCTGTGGCTGAGCCTGTAGCTGCTGTGCAGGTGGTTTCCGATACCCGACCGGTACCCCGTGGTCTGATCTCTCGTCATCAGAGACAACCCGATTCGCATACTCGCCGGCAACCAGCCCCGAGCTCATCGCCACCGCCGCAATAGTGGTAGGCATCGGCGGAGGAGAAGATAGCACCATAAAACCCTCATCTTGCTTTTGGCCACCACTCACACCGATCTGCGCAAACTGCTCCTCAATCCCCAATCTCTGATCCTTCATCCTCATCCCGCCGCCTTGGGCACCGGCACTAGCGTCCTCCACATGAACCCGAATTATAAGTAAATTTGAGAGCGACGGTGAGGACGAGGTGGACCCAAACGAAGACGTGGTCTCGAGCATCGGCGAATCCGGCACCGAGTGCACGTCCTGCCCCTGAGCCTGCTTCACATTCTTGCTGTTCCCGAAAGATCCAGGCTGAGAGGCCTCAACATCGGCCCTAGCGGTGACGTCGAGATTGTTGGGGTTGTTGTTCGCAATCGCGTCGTCGTCGAGACCGAGCAAGCAATTAACAGACGCCGAATATGAGAACGCACGATTGAGCATCCCGGCGCCATTGAGGGCATTGAGAAACCAGTCCTCAAATTCGGCAGAATTTTCCAGAATCGGAGTGATCGACTGCGAGGCCTCCGGCTTGGAGGGGAAGAGGAAGATGGGGAGGCGCGACGGCTTGGGGGAATTGGCGGTGCGATCGTACTCGTCGATCATGTTGTCGAGGTCCTCATCGGTGGTGACGGAAATGAGGGAATCGAGGTCCTCGTTGGGGAGCTGGTACTTGAGCGTGAAGGGGCGGCCGTTGAGGAGGGTTTTGGCGAGGCGGGCGGAGAGGTCGGAGAGGGAGGAGTGGCGGTCGGCGACGACGATGCGGGTGTCGCCGCCGACGTAGCGGAGCTGGTTGTCGTGAGGACGGGGGAGAATCTTGCCGCCGAAGCTGCACATAAAACGCATACGCGCCTGCAAATCGCTGGACTGGTGCTCGGAGCGCGGCGAGGAAGCCACGGAGTTGGCGCCGGAGTCCAGCTCGGAGGGATGGTGCGACGCCATTTTTTAAAAAATTCACTCAGCTGTAAATTAAGAAATGAAAAGGCTGTGTCAGATAGGTTCCGATCATCACACAATGATATAGTATTATAAAGAAAATAAAAATAAAATACAATACTGTATTTCTTTAGCTTCTTGGAGGAGTGTGAAGCTGAGAATGTCTTGAGGTGAGGTAATGGAGAGAATCTTGAGACAAATGGAGGTGACGGAACGGAAGTCACAGGCGGTGGAGAAATTTTGCTGATGCTGATGCGTTGTGGCCCCCACGTAACCCACTTGTAATATTAACATTATACGACCAGTCTCTTCTTCATGTCGTGACTTATGATTAGTTGCAGCTAAAGTACAATTTCCGTTAATAAAATATTCCGCTATTAATTAATCCATAATAGCCAATAGGGCTCGAGCCGAGGCTGTCCCTTTCTATTTTGGGGCCGTTTATTTAGTGATAGTAGGTTAATTAAGTTATAGTAATTAAGATTGTGCAAGATAGCATTTCCGAAAAGTCGTCGAGCACCAGAGTTTAAAAACAAAAGAAAAAACGTAGCATCAAGCTGGGTAGCTGGGATGTGGATGGTGGACCATGGGCGGTGCGAGTTTATCCATATTCAAATCACATCTCCAAAAAAGCTAATTAATCAGTGGACCAACCAATTACATCGATCCCACAGAATTAACCAACTACTTAATCTACTGATCCGACCACACCAACAAAAGTTACGGAAAGAAAACGGAAACCTAACAACCGAACCTCGAATATGAGACCTCTACAAAGCAAATTGTAAGACATATTATGTGTTCAACTGTAAAACGAAACGGTGGTTTCGGAGGTTGTTGCTTTGTTTGTCGGCCAGAAAAATTAACACTAAATTTCACCTTTCCCTAGCTAGAATCAAACAGACTGGAAATAATACATAAGAAGTCCGATAAAATCAGACAATAAACCTGAAACATCATTCCTAGACTTGGATTTAGAATATTGAAAATACGATATACTTACTTGGACGACAGACGCCGATGGTTTACGATATCTCCGGCGCCGGTCCGATCCGAGGCTGAGCTTTGTAAACCACAAACAGAAGAGAGAGAGAGATTGGGGATTTTCAGGAAATGAAAGTGAGGGAAGAGATGTAATAGTAGTAGGTGGGTTGTGCGGGACCTACCTCGGGTGGGCCCAGGTGTCTCTGTTGATTCATACGTGGCTGCAAATCGTGACAAATGGCTTGCCCTTTTTTATAATCAACCCAATAAGAGTATGAGACTTATGGTTAACGATCAATTTGTTCATTTATTGGGGCAGCTAAAAAATATCTACGTTACAATGGCCCACGTGCGTGTATTATGAGACAAGCCTATAAGGGTACAATTGAGAGACACATAAATGGGATCATATAAATAGAAGATGATTGGGAGCTTTTAAAAGATGTAGGCATATCTATTTGCGGTCCGAGATCGTCTCTTTCTTTCCAATACGAGCCACCCTAGATGCACACTATGTCCGAATCTTAGGTTGACTTGTAGTTGTAGCTTGTAGGCATAACAATTTGGCCACGATATTTTTACATTTGAATAACATGTCGACGGGAAGAAAAATAAATCCATGTAAAATCATCTTTGTTTTCATGCAAATCATTGATCGAGTAAATTTATAAATGCTATATAAAGGTAAAATTGAAATCAAAATATGTAAATAACTTATTTACTATAAATCTATTTTAATGGCAATTGAGTTATTAGATAAGTTTTGCTTATACGAGAAAACACATGTATGATCTCTTATCAATATGACAATGACAATATGGTTCATATTTAGAGAGTGTTCTAAAAGAGTTATTTTAGTATCTATTTTGTTATAAATTTGTATTTAGTTTGGTTTTTGTTCCAGTTTTATTTTCTTCGTATCAAAATTGTTTTAAAATGGTCTTTTTAATATCCATTTTATTTCAAATTTGTCCCCAATTAGTTTTTTTGTTTGTTTAAGTTTAGTCCTCATACTATCACGATTGTTTCAATTTGATCATCTTAGTATCTGTTTTGTTTTAAATCGGGCTATCTCATAACTAAGCCGTCATTTTTTTAACATTAAAAAAATCATTTTCTTTATTCAATTAAATAATGAATATCTTGTTAATAATTGAGCGACTAATGTATATCTCGCACACCTTAGATGACACGAAACGACAGAGTTTTCTTGAAAAATACGGATCACATCGGACAAATTCACTCATTTTATAGTTTGTCGGCCAATTATCAAACTTGTCAGTGGAACGTGAGTATTCTAAGATGTGTTGACATCACTCGCGAGTTCTACATGTTCTTCCTTAATACCTTGCAATGTCAACAATGCTAATGTGTGCGACACTTAGATAGGTTTCGGCCCATTATGAGAATGCCAATTTTTATCCCTAATTTACTTCCATCAAGGTTGACCCTCCACACGAGCGAGCTCCCCTACCACGGCCCACGGCCGTGCCTAGCCTAACTCTTGATCCATTCTTCTGATTAAGCCCATGTCGAACTCATTTTCATTCCATTGTGGTACTCAATCATTTTGGCCCTCTATCGGAGAAACTTTTAGACTCATAGTTAACCTAATTTCGTCGACATAAAACTCTGTCTTAATTTAGTAATCGCATTGGCTCTTTAGAGAACGAAATATTGATGACATAAGGTGCATATCACAATATTCTGCAAGATACCATTTTGGATAATCAAAACCTAATTTAAGAATATTTCAAGTAATTAATGTAGGATACAATAGAGATACATAATTCAATTGACTAACAGCACATTTAAACATATTTAACAGGGAAGATACAGATTCTTATGACAGTTACTAGTTGTTGTTTTTTGACAGACAGTTACTAGTTGTTTAGTTGACTAGGTTAGTAATAATGGAATAAATTCATTTACAATCATAGATTTGATTCATGAAATCTTCGAATTAATTGCATACCATGGGTCAAAATACGGTTATTTCTCCTAACCTACTATAGTAACCAAAGCTTGGAATTAATAGCCCCATTACATTACAGCTAGTCTCTAAACTAATCTTGATCTCCTATATTTAAAATAAATAATAATTAAAAAAAAAAACTCAATAGCCCTAACATTCCCGTAAATTCCTCGGAATAAAATATTATCTTCCTTAAAGATTCTTCCAACGAACAAGATTCCTTGGACCCTCCTTCGCCGAATTCGGTGCATCTTTCAGAATTTTGTACCTATCAAAACCCACTTTCCAGATTTGAGCAGCAGCTTGATGATAATATGGAAAATAGGGCCTGAATCGATCAAAACTCGGCTGTGTCCACTCACTTCTTGCTCTCTCTGTCTCTCTCTCATTACACTACTCTTGACCATTTACTAATAGGGTTCGTCTCTAATTCGTTTTCAAATTATTTTATTTCCTGTTTCTCTCCGTCCATGTTCATACTGGGTTCTTGAAAATTATATAGTTTTTACAAGTAATTGTGGGCTAATTAGAATCTACTGTTATTTAAGATTCTGATTCTGGAATAATTTTTTGGGTATATGTTTATGTTGCAGTACAGGTGTTTGATTCATTGCCACTTAGAACTGTGAAAATATTTCATATTACAGGAGGTGCTGCATTGCATAGCTATGGCTGTTGTTGATGATGATGAAAACAAGGCCCCTACTAGGCTTGAGGTTTGTCCTTTACATTGCTTTCACTTGAGGAGAGTCAAAATTCTCTAATCTGCCTTTTCAAAATTGTAATTTGATTGATTATTTATTTAACTTTTTTCGTAATACTAGGGGAAATTTAAAGCTATGGTGGTTTGTTGGGTTCTTGGATTTGGATCCCTGGTCTCTTGGAACAGTATGCTGACTATTGGAGATTACTACTACAATTTGTTCCCCGTAAGTAATTCAAGGTTACGAAACTGCTAAATATGCTTCTCATATCAAAGTTCATTGAGATTCAATGTTTGTGTTACGAGGTGAAGTTTAATCAAGAAATTTCCAGATCATTTAAGTGAAGCTGTTGATGTAATGGTGGTTTGTGTTACAATTTGATTAGGGTTGGCCAGATTAGTTGATTTGATAAGAATTCCTCCTTTCCTTCATGCAGCGATACCACCCATCAAGGGTACTTACACTTGTGTATCAACCATTTGCAATTGGAACACTGACACTCTTGGCATACTATGAATCAAAACTCAATACTAGGAAGAGAAACATTGCCGGATACACACTTTTCTTTTCAAGCACTTTGATGCTCCTGATAGTGAGTGCTGTTATTATTTCCTATTACTAGTTCTTGGAATATTTCAAATGGTTTTCTTTTCCTTTCCCTAACCTATAACTTTTGCTTTGGTTTGCTTCACTTTGTAACAGTTGGATTTGATCACATCAGGGAAAGGAGGAATTGGTCCGTTTATTGGTATTTGTGCAATAGTTGGCTGTTTTGGTGTTGCAGATGGGCATGTTCAAGGTGGAATGGTCGGAGATCTATCTTTCATGTGTCCAGATTTTATCCAGGTTAGTCTACTGCTCTGGGTTTCTTCAATTTCTTTGACAGTAATTATTAACTTCACCACTTGCAATCTTAACACTTATTGAATTGATGTTCTGCAGTCTTTCCTTGCTGGTTTGGCCGCATCAGGGGCGTTAACCTCTGGTTTGAGGCTACTCACAAAAGCTGCCTTTGAAAAATCAGATAATGGCCTTCGCAAAGGAACAAGTACGTGATTTCCTTACTGTAGCCAAACTTAATCATGCTAAATGACAAGTTCTTTAACTGCTGATTTGTTGGAATGTTGTTCCTTAAGCAAATTTTCAGAACATGGGCTGATAACGATCTCCTTTGTTATTTCTCTTTGGCAGTGTTGTTCCTTGCTATATCCACATTCTTTGAGTTTTTGTGCATCTTTCTATATGCAATTTTCTTCCCTAAATTACCAATAGTGAAGTACTACCGCTCAAAGGCAGCCTCAGAAGGATCTAAAACTGTTTCAGCCGACCTTGTTGCTGCAGGCATCCAAACACCAGCAAACCATGGGGTAATGCAACTTTCTAAGTACAATACTAATACAAATGTTCAAAGAAGTTCTGAGTTTCTGATTCTATTGTTTTTGTTTTCACAGGCTGAACATGATGCTAAATCCATGGAGCGCTTGAGCAATAAACAATTATTCTTTCAGAACATAGATTATGCACTTGACTTGTTTTTGATATATGTCCTAACTTTGTCAATTTTCCCTGGGTTCCTATTCGAAAATACTGGTGAACATAAGCTGGGTTCATGGTGAGTATTCATTTTGATAGAGAAAAGATTCATTTCATGTGTTAGCATAATACGATCCTACATTTTGTTTTATAAACAATACCACATAGATACAAGATTGCTCCTTGTCCTAGTGACTTAATAAAAAACATGTCTGAGAATTTTTACATGAACGATGATCTTCTAGGTATCCCCTTGTTCTGATTGCGATGTACAACGTATTGGATCTGTTATCGAGGTATATTCCTCTGGTCGAAAGGCTAAAGTTGAGCTCCAGAAAGGGCCTAATGATTGCTACCCTTTCCCGTTTCTTGCTCGTCCCAGCATTCTACTTCACTGCAAAGTACGGTGATCAAGGATGGATGATCTTTCTCACGTCCTTCTTGGGACTGACAAATGGCTATCTCACTGTCTGTGTCCTTACAGTGGCGCCCAAAGGTTACAAGGTTAGTTAATTTATCGACAATATCAAATTGTGT
This sequence comes from Pelargonium nanum, assembly GCA_036897485.1. Classification (NCBI taxonomy): domain Eukaryota; kingdom Viridiplantae; phylum Streptophyta; class Magnoliopsida; order Geraniales; family Geraniaceae; genus Pelargonium; species Pelargonium nanum. The sequence continues at coordinate 1,124 of JAYMTF010005108.1, read as the reverse complement.
ATTGCTCTAAAATGAGATGGGATCGATGAATTTAGTTTGATGGTTTCTGCTTTTTTCCACAGGGGCCTGAGCAAAATGCCTTGGGAAATATGCTGGTGGTATGTTTAGCAGCTGGTATATTTGCAGGGGTTGCTCTTGATTGGTTATGGCTCATAGGTAAAGGTAGTTTCTAAAGATCAAAATCACTTCTCTCAAACTTGTATTAACAGATAGTCATTTTCCTAATTTGTTGCCATTATTCACTTAATATTGAGAATTTGTCTTTTATAATATATACGAACTGTGGGCTGTTTTGAATTCAATATGTACATTTTCACTTGGATTGTGTAATTTTTTTATCCCATTGCATTTGAAGATCCAACTGCTAGTTGAACCAGAACTAGTAGGTAATATAGAAGAGATTCAGAAAATTTGGTGAACCAGAAAATGAAGTAAATGTAGTACAAGTTTCCAGTACACTTGTACAGTACAGATTCCATTTAATTTACTGAATCAAAGTAAAGTACTCAACAGCTGATCAATTGAATATGGTAGTACAAAGGATATTAAAATGTATGTACTGCTTTTGAAATTTCAAGCTCATCTTTTTGAGAGATCATATGTATAAATGTGCTGAGATGAGATGTGCAGAAACCATTAAAATCAAATGTGATTTGAGGCGTTCCAATTGAAGAAACGTGATTGAGTGCAGCGTTGATGAAATTAATTTTCCATATGTTTTGAATCTGTCTGGGATGATTTCATCAACCCTGCTCTCAACTATGTTTCTAATGCTTTTGGGTTCACTGCAGTTTACAGTGCATATATGCATGAGCTCGAACAATACATTAAACTCGACAGGTTCTTGATTTTGTCCTCATTTTCTTCCTCTCATGTTATATAGGATCTGCAATGTTTTTCCTTGGCAATGTTTTTTGTTTCTTTATAAGTTGTAGAAGTTGGGTTCAGGTTTCATAGTAGACGAAATCAAGAAACAAATTCCAAACTTTCCATGAAAATGAAATTTGGGTATAATTCTATGTTAAACATCATGGGCAGACAACAACATAATTAAAATTAAACCAAAGCAAACCTAATTGTTTTTTTCTCTCTTTTCTCTCCTCTCTGGAAACCCTAGCCGCCGC
>JAYMTF010005107.1:0-12071 GCA_036897485.1 Pelargonium nanum | reverse complement strand
GAGTGCAACATGTTCTGCATCGATTGCCGCCGGAGCGACGCCTTCTGCTACTACTGCCGGTCGTCGCGGCACCGAGACCATCTCGTGGTTCAGGTGAGCTTGAATCGATCGGTTCTGTGAAACTGTATCTCCGTTTCAGATTCTGAGATTTGAGGATGTGAATTTTTGATCGGCGATTGTCGATGTGTGGTTTTGCAGATCCGACGGTCGTCGTACAACGACGTGGTTCGGGTGGTGGAGATCGAGAAGGTTCTAGACGTGAGCGGAGTACAAACGTATGTGATAAACAGTGCGAGAGTGATGTTCTTGAAGGAGAGACCGCAGAGCAAGAGTTCAGGGAAAGGAGTGTCGCACCATCTCTGCGAGATTTGCGGGAGGAGCCTCTTGGACCCGTTTCGCTTCTGCTCTTTGGGCTGTAAGGTCAGTTACAGTCAATTCTCTTTTGCTTAATTTACCAAAATATCCATCAACTATTACAATCTCCTTAATTTAGTCCTATACTAATTTGAGAAAATGGAAAATTGTCTGTCAAGCTTTTATGAGTTTTGACTCGACATTAGCAGTAACCGCCCAAATGGATTTGTGGGTCGCTCTTAGAGTTGCAAAATTTGAAGTCGGGTTTCGGATTTTAGTAATAAAATACACTGAATTTTGCGGGTCTTTTCGACTCAAACTGAATGAGAATGAAATGAATGGACTAAATATTTAGTTCGATCCTAACCCAGTTGGGTCCATTTTATCGGTCCATACTCGATGATGCCCAATCTTAGGACTTTATTTGGTAGTTTGACATCTATTTTAGCATAAAATTAGTTTTAGGACCGATTTAATGATTTTTGTCTTCATAGGTTAACGTCACGTCCCAAAGCTAAGGATAAAAGTGTTGAGATGATGTTTTTTTACTTATGCTTCCATGTGTAGTTATAACAAACTCAATGGATTCTTACACTAAACTTTAATTTCTTACATATATATATATATATATATTTGGATTTATGTCTTCTTATTACAATAACTTATTTTATGAATATAAATGGTGATTTATACATATTTATAAAACACTTTTTCCGTGAAGTCACATGTATTTCGAAACAAAAAGTGGCCACTCATGTTAAAAGAGAAAAAAAAAACTCTCAGCCAATAAATCATGGCCAGTTAGGTGATGTCACGTCAGCTATTTACACCCATACCCGCCCCAATGCCCCCCCCGGATCCGTTTTCTTTGTCTCTTGGCTGAGACTCTCAGCCAATTAATATTGGCAGAGATTCATAATACTCCATGTTAAAATATAAGTAAAGAACTAATAAAATTTTCTTAATTTTTTTATTGAAAAACTAGTTTTAAGACTAATAGTTTATTTGAACAACGTAGGTGGCGGGTATAAAGAAGAATGGGAATGCTACATTTGTGTTAAATGAGAAAATTGGGAATAGAATTGAAGAAATGCAACAAAAAGACAAAGAAATTGGCGGAGGAAGTAGAGCTCGTCAAACACATTCCAATTCAAGAAGAAGAAGAAGAAAGGGAATTCCGCATAGAGCACCTTTTGGGATTGCATTGCTAATTAATTAAACAAAATTCATTTCTTCAAATTAAATGTTAATTATGATGCTAATTTGTTGTCATAATCTTAAGTTAAAGAAAGATAGGAAATTTTACTTGAGAAATTATGTTCTTCTATAGTCTTATTAATAATATTTAGAAATATCATATACTTATAGACTTCAAAAATGGGTGGGGGCTTTCCGGCCATCGTTAACCCAATTTGATTATATGTGTTACTTGTGTCGTACTTAAGTCAACTCATTTATTTGATCATATTGTGTGTGTATTGTCACACCAATATGTTTATTTAGACATGTTCGTGTTTCTTCACACCACTGTGAACTAGAACTTTCATTTTTAAATTTACCTCTAATTTTGGACAAACGTTTCAAATTTTATAGCGTAAAATAGTAGATATGTAAATAGAGAAAAAAAGACTCTCATCCAATAAATTATGGCCAATTCAGCGATTTACACATATACTCATCCTAATGAAATTTTGGACGCGGAACATCCTGCCCGAATCTATTTTGTTTGTCTTCTGGCTGAAATTTCTGGTACTTATGTAAATATAAGTGCTGAGTTTTGTGTCGAGTTCTATATTTTTACGTGTTCTGATTGAATTTGTCAGTTCTATTATGAATTCATTTTTATGAGCCATCATAATGAGTGGACCCTACTCCATCTTACCGCTCTTCTTCTCCACTTAATAACTTGAAACCTACACACACCTCTCTCACTTTCACTCTCCAATTATGAAATCTAAGAACCGCAAGCTACTCGTACTGTACGACGAGGAACCGCACGGCAGTTCTCTATCGTCACCGACTTTCATCACCTACCCTATTCCTGAGCCACCCGCTCCCGGCGCCGGCATTTCCGCCGCCTCATCGCCGCCGCGGCGCCTAAACCCTCCCTTGGACTCGTCGTTGACTCTCACCTTCACCGTCCTCCTCGCCGCCCTCTTCTTCTTCTCCTTCTTCTCCGTCTACCTCCGTCGCTTCTCCAACCATGGATCAGACTCGTCTCGGCCGTCCGATGAGCTTGGATCGCGGAAAGGGATTGAATCCTCGGCCGTCCGATCGCTGCCGGTGGTTGGTTACTGTGCGGACGCGATGTACCAGATTGATTGCGCGATCTGTCTCGCCGAGTTTGAGGAGGGAGAGACAGTGAAGCTCATTCCTGGCTGCAGGCACGTGTTCCACTCAGAGTGCATTGACACGTGGCTGGTATCGCACGTGACGTGTCCGGTTTGTCGTGGGACCCAGTTGTTTGCTAGTAATGAGTCATTGTTTATGTCGAGATCGACGGTTCAGATGGGTGACGCGTGTGTGGTCACACCAGATTTGTAGAACATTGAGTTATTGACACGTGCGGAAACAATCATGAGTATCAATTTAGGGTGTTTAAATCATAGTACAACTTTTTTTCATGACAAAGTAGAATTAGAAAGTAGTGTTTGAATTAGTAGAAAAATATTTCCATTTTGTTTTTTCAAGATTCAACTAGTCAAAATTAGGTTGGTTTAGATTTTATTTTTAGACAATTTTAATAACGTGGCCAACACGGCAACACGTGACACTTATGTTATCTATTTAATCTAAATTTCTTACGTGAATAATTTGAAATATAACTTTATAATAGACTGACGTGAACATATCGAATATATCAGGTTTTGTGTCAGGTTGGTACAATCCTTTTATTACCCTTTTTATTTAAAAATGTCTGTTCACGTAATATTGAATTCAATTACATAAACATAATAGACATGTTACATAAATAAGTCATGAAATTCAACTTTCATTGACTTCATTGACCCATTTGTAAAGAAAGTAGACAATCATTTCGAAACAGATGAAGTAAGATATATGATAAAATTCATACACGAAAACATTATCGTTTACTTTCGCAAAAAAAAAAAGTCATTCTATGTCAACATTTCATACCAAAAGAAAAACCATTAATATACATAATAGCCATTTTCATCCCAAAAGTTCTGGGTCTTAAAAACCTCATATGTACAAGGAGTTGCTCTATAATCACGATAAACCAGGACGCTTGTGAATATATTGTATCTGGAACACTGTCAAGTTCTCAATCCTCATTATATCCATCAAATACGCCAAATGTTACTTGTTATTTGCAATCATATTTTTTTAGTATGCGTATCCAAAACCACGGCAAGAACCCAAACAAAAGAAAATATGCAAGGTACCTCTAGGGGATAGGAGCAAAAACCAAACGTCAAGCATGCTTTTCTATCTTCTTTTTTTTCTGTTATTTGTTATGGCATCGAACAAGCACGAATCACCTCAGTAACGGGTGCTAGACACATTGGACACTTCCCTTCAGTTTGTACCAAGCCGTTTGCGCATTTTGAACATGTGCACATGTGCCCACATCTGTGGAAAATATAAGATGGGGTACTATGAGGAAATGTGAGTGTAACGTGATCATGTAACAAGTAGGCAATACCAATACTGATGTTTAGAGCTGGCAATTTAGATTTGAATTGTGGGTTCAGGCCACACAAACCCGAACTGCCCGCCCTACTCAGGGTAGACCGATCTATGGATGTACCTAGGGGTGTAATCAAGCCCAATCAAGCCTAAAATTATAATGACTCGACTCGACTCGAGCTCGAACAATCTTATGGATTTGGGCTTGAGATTGACTCGAATAGAAAATAGTCGTACTCGGTCATAAAGAACCGGCTCGCGAGCCTCTCAAAAAGCTTGGCTCAAGCTCGATTTTAACAAGTTTGATCCGAATATTTAACGAGCCGGGCTCGATAAAGGCTCTGCTCGCCTACATCCCAACCTAAAACCATGCAATAGATATAAGGTACACAAATTTGTTTTATTTACCTGTACAGTAAAGAGTCAATATTGCTGTCATGACACAAACAGCAAATTCCCTTCCTCACAAGATCCCATTTAGATCCATCTTCTGGTAAACCATCCACACATAGTCCTGCAAAAAACAGCAATGAGAAGGAGCTTCACTTCAAAGTTCACACAGTCTATACAACTGCCACCACAACATGATTCTGATCAAATTACAAAAAGAACCCAGAATCACAAAGACCATATGGCACTCAACAACATAAAATCCTTCCCTTTGGGTAGATTTAGCTCAAAAAACAAATTGTGATCGATACATAACTCTATCGGAGTCTCCATCCTAAAATAAGTGTCTTACTTTCTATTTCGAGAAAAATTCAGGAGAAGTTAGTTAAAACTAACTTATTATAGGGATATTATTGATATTTCATACATAACTAACTTCCTAAAAAGAAAAGAGGACGCTTGTTTTTGGGATCAAGGGAGGACTTGCCTCCTAATGCTGACTTACTTTGCATCTTTTCGTTTTCGATATAATGGCTGTCATATCCTAAAACTAAGTGTAGGCTTTTTGAGAATGGGGAAATTGAGTCTAGTAAGACTTGAGTTGGTTTCTGAGTCCCTTAGACAAACCCGTCCTCCACATATGATGAGATAAAGAATATATGATCAGTCCAACACAACCCCAGGAGAAGATATCCATACCTGGTATAGTAGCTGACCGATTCAGAGCTGCAGTAACTTCTTGTCTTATTGAGCGTTGCAACTCAAGCTGCATATCCATACATGTCTCGAGCATCCTTTGCATGTTATTCATCCTCTGGTGTAGCCTAGCCATGTCAATTCTCATATCATTAATAATCTCCCACTCCTGCACAAAATGAAGAGCATAATTTTACAAATGTGTAACAATAAAACAAAACAAAACAAAACAAAATGTTACCAAGTTTTACAAAACCATAGCAAAGATATTTTATGCATTTGAATACCAAGGAATGACTCAGCTAAAAGCTTACACTTCAAAAAAAAATGAACTTGAAGTTCCAAGATTTGAGTTGAAGTATATAAGGGACTAACCATTCCTATGCGAGGATGCGTGTCATGTTGCTGCCAGTTATCATTATGTGAATCACTGTCCCAGATCGACTGGGCAGGGAGCATCAACGGTGAAGGAAGAGCAAGTGGAGGACTTCCGACAGCAAAACCCGCATCGTCATTTTGATCCCTGCTCTGCTGCTCCAAGTCTGGTTCTCCCGCCAGACGAGTAGGTTCTGTTTCATTAAGCTCCCAATCAATGGCAGCTCGATTTTGCCTTTCCAGATATGATTGTAGCAAGCGATCAAGACTGGCACCGAAACCATTATCAAGAAGATCAGAGACACGTCTCCTGCAGCAAGAGTAAAATATTTCATGAATAAATTGATCTTATGAAAGAAGAATATATCAGGCCCACCACTAATAAGTACCTGCTAAGGAGTTCCCTGAGTTCCATACTGTTTGCATTATCATCATCGTCATCAGGTGAATAAAACGTATCGACCCTTCCAACTGGAACAGTCTGCTGATTGGAAGGCCCTTCTAACCAATTTTGCACAGCGTCCTGAAAACTACCTTCCTCATTCCAAACTTGAGGAGATTCTTGCATGTAAACATCATCTCTACCTTCAATCGCCAACAATTCTTGAGACCATTCATTACCAGTCATGTCCTGCTGATTCTCATCCATATCTTCTCCAATCCATTCATTATTATATTCAAGACTCTCTCCTTGCCAGTCTGTTTCGTCGTTTTCCACTTGAACAACAAACTCTTGCCAAGTCATGTCTTCAATCATGTTTCCTTCTGCATTGTCTGTGTGATCTGATAACACATTGGCAGTGCGGTCATCACTAGTTATATCGGACTGTTCATAGAACACTCGGCTGGCTTCTCGCACCCGCCCCTGACAATGCTTCACGGGAACATTACTTCTTTCAACATACTCAACATTGGCTGAAGGTAGCCAATCAAATGGATCATATTGTTCATAGAGTATTTGAACAGCTTCTTGTGGATGACTATTCTCTCCCTCTTGATTTTGCAGCATTTCTTCTGACCATACAGTACTAGATGTTTCCTCCCAGTTTCCATCCAAGTTCTGTCTAGTAACTTCGTTTCCTTCAATAAATTCAACACTGGGTGAAGGTAGCCAATCTCGTGCCCCATGCTCTGATTCTTGCTCCTGCCAATCCTCTGCATGAGTACAAGATTCCTGCTGACTTATATCCTCAGCACCGTTACCTTCCGAACCATTTCTATCATCTGTTAAGCCACAGCTATCACTGTCCTGGTTATTAGGCTCAGAAAGTCCATGAAATTCATCGAGTTCCTCATGAGAATTGTTCACTTCAGTTTGATCATTGCTATTACCACTGATGTCACTGTTAGACAAGGTATCAGAATAACTGCTGCTCTCTTGACCTCTACCAGAATGGCCCAATCTGGAAATAAATCCTTCCCTGATGAATACAAGTTGTTTCTATAATGTTATATCCAGAAAGTAGAAATATCGAGATTATGACCGACAAAAGAAATATAGTACTTCACCAAAAGAAACTAAAGACAAAACAATGAACTTGAAAAATAAAATGATACAGAAAAAGTCTCATCTGACACTATAGATGAAAATGTCTGTAATCAAATGGCATAAAGAGCAAATACCTGAGACCCGATACTGTATGCCTTTGTCTCAATAAACCTAATTCACTAGCCGCCATGGAACTGGGTTTCTTGTCCTCAACAATTCTATCATTTCGCAAGAATCTCCCTCGGAGTAGAGACTACATGATAACAATAAAAAGAAATAAGAAGCATTATAGAGCACATGATATTAATACCCCACAGAAATTTTTGTAACATCAGAGCACTTGATACATAATAAAACTGAAAAAAGCAAAAGAACAAGAAAATACCTTAGTTTAAATCAAGTCTACAAGCAATTGTGAGTGTACAGGGAAATATGATAGTGTATTATGAAACTTCAAATACACTTTGTTCCCTCAATACAAACCGGCATACTCTAGTTCAAACTCATAGCAGCAATCCAATCACAGAAGACTTAACTTGAAAAAGAAAAAAAATCACTAGTATAAATTCTTACTGCATTTTATGCCTTTCTTTATCATTGAACAATATTTGGTTGCAAAAACAATTAGAAAGCACAAGGATAAGTATTTCATGGCAACAGACCTGAATGCGATTGCGATGAGCAAACTGTGACACTGCTCGATGCATCATCAAGTCTTGCAGTTCCATTCGCCTTTCCCGTTCAGCCTTATGCAACATATCAAGTAGAACCTGTCTTCCACATAACTTGCGATTTCCCCTCTTGTTTCTGATCTGGTTAACAACAAATCCATCAATGCGTCGCCCAATTTGACCACCAATTTCAGTTGCATGTTCTTCTCTGCTCTCACGACAAACACCTCTCGGGTCATTGTTCCTCTGTACCCACCCCCTCATAGTTCTCACTCTCTCTTGCTCGGTATCACCAAAACATCCTCCCCTTGAATTATTACTCAAGTGGGAAACATTAGGTGCTCGTTCCCTCCTGCTGATGTTTGTCCATTCTTGAAAAATTTCCCGAACCCTCTCCCGTTCAACTTCCCCAAGATCATCAGAACGATCACATAAAGTGTTCTGCTGAACTTCATATTCTGTCCTACTCAGGTTACAAGACGAGAATCCATCCACATTCTGACTGATACCTCGGTTCTCAGAAGCAGCTCTTTGCTCAGTGCCATCACTTTGAGGAACATCAGCTCTTGAGAGGTTAGGATTCAACCCATCATTCCTTTGTTGATGCAGCATTTCACTGTATCCATCTTGAAAGCGGCTCACCACATTCTCATCCTGAAGCACCCGCCACCTTTGCAGGAGGGAGGATGCCAGGGTACTTGGTCTTCTTTCGTCTCCATGCTGCCTTGATGCCTGAGACTGAGACTCTCTAAGGAAAGAAGAATCGTGAACAGAAATATTGTGTAGACTAGCAATAGCCATTACGTTAAATTAACAGCGGCGCCCTTCAACTCATATACTAAACAAGTATAACTGCATGTGTTATTTACAGGAGATATGATCCGAACAGTCCTCTTAAAAACAAATCACTGCACCGATCCCCATAACATTAGTCATCATTGTCACCCTGTCAACAGAATTGTGATCGCCCACACGAAACTGAAATGTCGACTCACTTGAAGATGATGAGAAACAATCTGCCAAACTACCCAACATCAACCATCCAAACCCTCCCAGAATTTATTCACGATTGTTTGCTTTTATTTCACTGCGCAAACAAAAACTTTGTTATTTCATCCATACTACATCCCAACTACCATATTAAGTGATTGCTTCCTTTTATCTCATTTCACCAACAAAAACTTTGTCATTATATCTATTTTACATCCCAACTACCACATTAACTGTAACAGCTGGAGAAAAACAAACTCCACTATTTCGGTACCAAAAGCAGAGATTGGGCAAATAGTTAATGAAAAATTCAAAACTCAAAAATCACAAAGCCACAAATCCCACAATTTCCCAACTCTAAATTAAAACATTCAAATCCAGATTTCTCACAGTTGAACGATTAACAATAAAAACCGCAGAGTCACAAATCTCTTAATTTCTCAACTCTCTGTTTGGTTGCTGGGAAAAAAATGTAAAAAGTAACCTAAATTCAAACATCAGATACTGGATTTCTCACATATGATCCAATTATCAACAAACTCCAAAAAAAATCTCGAGATAAACAGCATTCCGACATGATTACCAATAAAATAATCTCCACTATTTCACAGAACTTTCTAGGCAACCAAACAGAATCCCTACACCATACTAATGCATATTACCTCCCAACCGCCACATTAAATGAAACAGCTAGCTGGATAAAACCAGATAAGAATAGACCATATAGGTGCCAATAATTGGGCTAATATTTATCTAAAATACAATTCTCTCAATTTCTCAACTCTCTGTTTGGTTGCTGAGAAAAATGTTGAAAACTAACTTAAATCAAAACATTCAAGTCCTGACTTCTCACAACTGAACCGATTCACAATAAAATCCAGAGACATAAATAACATTCCAGACAGGATTACTAATAAAATAATCAACTATTTCACATAATTTTCTCAGCAACCAAACAGAATCTGGACGCCATAATGCGGCAATAAATCATTAAATCCGATCGGTCAAACAACAATAAGAGAAAATTCAAACCAAAAAGTCAAAACTAATCAAGATCTAAACGAAACGCAACGAATGTAACATTTATATATCCAAACTGAATTGAAATCGAAGAAACGTACCAGTGAAGCTACGTCTCTGAATTCGAAGTAAATGACAAGAAACCCTAAGACTTTGCAGAGAGAAAGAGACGATAGAGAAAGTGAAAATGTTGTGGAGACGAAAATGAAACAGAGAGGGAAGAGCGGTGGTTTATGAAGTAATAAATATTGCCACGTCACGGTTTTTCCGTCATTTTCATCAAAATTCGCCGTCACGTTAACGTCTGAAAATTCCGGGAAGAGACTACACGTGTTTACTTCACTAATATTCTCTACGGGAACGGATAAACGCCGTCGTTTCGTGAAATGAATCACTCGTGCCAGATATAAACCGTTGGGGTGGGGACCACCAAAACGGCAATTTAAAAAATTCCCGGATTAATTTCCTCTTTTTTACCTACTATTCGGACCATTCTAGAAGATTTTTTATAACCATAATAAAAGGTGAAAAATAGTTTTGAAAATTAAAAAATAAAGGAATATTTAATCATTTTAAAAAATTATATCCTCAAATGAATTTTTAAAAAATTGAAACATTTTAGTTTTTAACCCGTGTTCATTCAATTTTTAAAAATATGACATATTTGAGATAAAATAATTTATTTTTTTTCGGTCTAAACCATGGGGTTCCTAAACGGACCCACAAACTCGCGGTTGACACCTTTAAGCCGTTTTATCACACTTAAACTAATTCTCATTCGAGTTTTTTCGGTTATCAAATAATTTAACTGTCACCATTTCAAAATACATTTTACTAAGTGTAAATTTTATCATTGGTCTCTTAAGCAATCATAAGCTTTTTTATTCAAAAAAAAATCATAAACATTTAATAATCAAAATGTGATTAATTATACTTATGTGTTAATTAATTACTCCCATAAAAAAATAATTTAAGTTAGATACATTGAGCTTTTTATACTGAATTTAATAAATTTCGACTTTATGTTGGTCCTGCCTAACCATTGCAAAAGAGGAAAACAAATGCTTAAAACAGGAGCCTAGTACTTTATAAATAAGATTGCAAATTCCTACTATGCTTTTAGTTAAGTCTCATCATTCAACCAAATTTGTTCACACTTTAAAGTCATATCCATGTTAGATTTTTCTCTTTTCTTTTGTTGGGGTTATGGAAATTAGTTCATTAGTTATCCGAGCTGTGCAATCACAAAATATCAATTGTAAAATTCCATGTAAATTTTTTGGGGTTCACGGAGTATTGTGAAGTCACGGTCAGATCTTTTAACTAATATTAGGTCATGGTCAATCCTTTTCGTCAAGATTTTTCTAAGAGTTTCTCTTGTTCTCAATATGTCTTAACGTTTGTGTGAATTAAAATCATGTGAAAATACAAATTTTAGTTACATTGAAAGTAAATTTTTTTTTAAAATATAATGTTCTTGATCTATTTTAAATTTATCACATAAAAAGAAGCGAAAATGTGCCTTAATTAAATTATGAGCATGATCATTGACTGTTTTTGTACATAAGTACATGGCCAGCGAAGATTCTGCAATGTAGATCAATAGTGGATCACAAAACATGGAGCAAAACATGTGTCCATATGCGTTTGTGTTAATTCACTACTTTTATAGTAATGCTTAATAGTTTTTATTCATTATAAAAGGAAACAAAAAAAGTTCAAATATATATTTTTGCCCCCTAGGGGGTGGCGCAATGGTTAAGACACATTTTTTCACGTAGGAGGTAGTGGGTTCAAATCCCATTGCGTCGGGTGGGATGGGGTTTGGGTTAAAAGGGGAGAGCTACCCTCTGTTGTGTAGCTCAACTTTAATTTTTTGAAAAAAAAAAGATAAAACAACAAATAAGAGAACTATATTACTTAAAAAAACAAGAGAACTATATAAATATGTTTGTGCAAACATTTAAAACGAATAGAACAAGAGTTTAACCCAAAAGGTATAAAATGGCCAGAGGGCGAATCCCCACATTTTAGACGTGAAATTTAAAACCCGCAATCTTTTCAGGCCGGTCAAACCCTACATATCAAATCCAATGACTCAAATTCGACTCAGAATCCGAGTTTTTAACTGTACTTTCGGGCCAATACAAACACGACCCGGACCCGTTAGTCGACCTTGTAATTTTACTTGTGTACCAAAGTACGAGATATTTTTATGAAAAATCTAGAGAGATCGAGACAAGAACTCGTAGGGGAAAAGGTATAAAAATGGGCATTGCAATGGCCGATGTTGAAAAGTGTCGCCGGCGGCGGGCCCGGAGAAACCAAAATCTAAGAGCCCGTTAGGTGAAAAGGGTACTCTTTAAGGCCATGAATATGGTTGCTTGTCTTCTTTTCATGGCACATGCACCTCCATTTCCTATATATATATATAT
>JAYMTF010005106.1:0-12071 GCA_036897485.1 Pelargonium nanum | reverse complement strand
GCCTTTATGGCATAGTTTGGATTAATGAGAAGTACTTGCATTCCCCCTTAAAAAAAAATTATCCAATCCCTAGCAGATGCACATCTTTATTTGATTATTTCAGTAACAAATATACACAGAATTCCAACAGAAATGAGAGATATAATACAAGCAATGTTAGCTAGTGTAAACTCCATCTTCTAACTCTGCAACAGGAACTGCATATGGTGAATTCCAGTCAGCATCAAATATTTCCTGAAGTTGTGAAACAATGGCAGCATTGTATGTTCCAAAGCTAACACCAGCTGTTGTGTAGAAGTAGTCCCATACCAGATTGCTCGTCCCAACATGAGCTCGCACATCACTCACTGCATATTTTCCATGGTTGACCCTTGTATAACCCGGATATATGTTTCCAGTACTAGTTCCATTCTTGGTGGCAGGTCCTGTCTCGTTGAAGCCCGGGACTTTATAGTACTTGATCTCGACTTTGCCAGAACATTTGTTGTACTTTGAAGAAGAACATAGTACATTGGAGTATAGGAGAGATTTCAGATATTGATCCGTGTTGGCGATGAAATGAGACCAGTAAGCTACCAGTATCTTCACTGTTGCGTGCTTGGAGTAGATAACCTATCATTCATCAATGCCGTTAGAAACTAGAATATGGAACATCATTTGATATGTTCAAGGTGCATGAATCAACGCTAATTTGTCAAATGTATGTTAGTATTTAGATCAAGAATCAGAATATTAGTCAAGAACTTCAAGTCAAGAACATAAATTCCAAGAATTTGGAAGCTACCTCTGTTATTGCAGAGGAAAGAGAAGACCAGTAAACTGTTTGCTCCATATATTGGGATTGACCAAGCCAGTCCATAGTATTGATTCGAACAACGGCCCCATTTCCAACAGACTTGATGGTATCAACCCATGCCTGTTCATCAGTCTGGTACTTGCCGAAAGACAGCTGCGGAACATATATTGCATCAGAATGTAGAGCATTCATAATCACGCACGTTGAGAATTTAAAGGTATATATCATTTTGGTATGTTTAAGTACCGTTATTCTTTATACATGTAAGATTATGCTCTCGAATCAAACAAATGTAGTAGTTGCAAAAAATAATAAAACAACTGTAGTGTATAGGAAGTAGGAAAATAGACTGTGCTGACAAGAAACAAATGTTTCTTACACCAGAAAAAAGAAGATACAATACCACGAAAAAAGAAAAGTCTATTGGTTCCCGACATCAGTTGGAGCCTTGGAGGTACATCTTGGAACCACTTGGAACATTATTATTACATCTCTTCCAAGTGGGACATAACTGGACACTTATTATTTGTTCCCATAAACAGGTCAACTGAGTTTGCACAGGTTAGGTTCAAGAAATAGCATTAAGTCCGTTTTGTAGCATCATTTCCTCATCCCATAAGGGAGATTATGGCTATCTACTCTAATTATAATCGATGATCTGTTCATTTATACTATATTAGAAACGAAAAAAAAAAAAAAAACTTCAAGCCCAACTGACCTACATTCTACAGAGAACATCAAAATCAAAACGCGTAGGCAAACAAATTTTTATGAACAGGCCAGTTACCTCTGGAGGAGCAAAAGAGAGGAAGCTATATTGAGGCTGTACAGTTGAATATTTGTGTCCCAGAGTCTGAATTTGCATATGAAACATGTGAGGATCTGAAAGTTTTGGATAGCCTGCTACATGCGGAGTCTTCACAAATTCAGGAAGAGGTGATCTGTCATGATATAGCTAAATAATGTTAAACCTCCGATAAAAACCTTTCAAGGATTTAACCTTCTAAGAGGTTCAACATAAAAGCAAGATTCATATGCTTTTGTATGCCTACTAGTACTATATAACCACAGGTGTGACTCACAATATATGCTTCTCATATGCTCTGTAATGAAATAATTCATGGTAACATAAACAATATCAACAGGGTGAACAAAGATTTGACTCATATATCTATCACTGACTGTAAAAAACTGCACTTGCACTGAATTCAATCAGAGTGAAACAAGAAATAAGCATCTTTATCAACAAAATATATCAATCAATCAGTACAGAATGCCCCCAAATCGGCGAAGCCAGCGATATTTATGTAATTTTCCGTCTTTCTTTCTTCTTTTTTCTCTTTCAAAAAATACCACCAGAATACCAAAATATAACCGTTAACACTGGCGAAGTGCCATGTACGAGATCCACTAAGTTCTTACATAGGTTTCACACTGGCACTGATAAGCAGTTAGACGTTTTAATTTTTATGTACTATGATTACTAAGTTAATATAATCAATTATCAAAAACACTCAAGCCAACTGCTCTATAGCTAAGCAATGACAACTTGATGAATAATCCAGGGTTCAAACATTGCCTTAGATGCGCTGATCAAAAAAAAAACATTGCCTTAGATGCACGGTAGCATGGGGAACCACCCTTCATTAGATGAGGACTAGATAAGGAATTGTTGAATATCAAAGTTTCCGGACATCTACCTAAAGGGAAAGAAAATTGAATCACTGTGTAACTTCATCTACATAATAATAAAGCCTGCACTGCAGAACAAAAATGTAAAGCAAACTAGACATAAGTCTCCTTGCATACCTGCATCTCAGTTTAGAAGGGACAAAATGTGACCAGCAAGGAACAGTTCTATTGATCTGCCATTCTTGATCCCATACTGTTGTTGTGTAAGCAGTAGCATTCAGTGATGAAAGTTTCCACAAATTGTTATTGTATACCTCAACCTTTTCAGCTATCGTTGGACAATCAGCAAGATAAATGCCCAATTCCTTTACCTGCCGGAATTTTAAAATCAGGAAATATTACCACATCATTCAACCGGCAACCAAAGCATTAACACAGCTAGAGTAGTCAAATACACAAACAAAAGAGTAATTACTATCAATAGATACAATTCTTGAAGATAGAAACAAATCTCCTTTTTATAGCCCAACAGCCTGCCCCGTACAATACAAAGTATAACAATTCTGATTCCATAACAAATAAGCCAAAGTACATATCTGTTGTCCTCCATGGGCCTTCATCAGGATGCTTCAGAATTTTGGTCACCTAAGCTAAACTATTCTTCATATTATGGTTATAATTCTTTGCCCTGCCAAGCCTAACCCAGTTTTTATGTCTGCAAGCTCAGGCATCCAAACTGACACAAGAGCAAGTGGCCTTCAACATCCCACAAAAAGCACTAGATTACCAACTAAATGCCCCATATAAACCACTCATCTCAGGTAGTCAGGTTTAATGGCATATC
The DNA here is from genome assembly GCA_036897485.1 of Pelargonium nanum. Lineage (NCBI taxonomy): Eukaryota > Viridiplantae > Streptophyta > Magnoliopsida > Geraniales > Geraniaceae > Pelargonium > Pelargonium nanum. Next base: position 8,799 of record JAYMTF010005106.1, on the reverse strand, counting down.
AGACTAAAGTTGGCAAAAAGCTCTCATCTTTTACACTCCCGTAGATATCATCAGTATTCAGGATCCTCTGTCATGCCAAACACGAGCAGTTCGCACCTAATTTCATATTTAACCACATACTTCATTGCCTTACTACAGTTGGCCAAAAGCTGACTGCCCTAAACAACCAACAGAGGCCTTCACACTGGTTTGTAGCAGTCCAGTACAATCTAGACGCTAACGTCAAAGGATGGACAGTCAGAAAAATGGAGAAGCTAATAAAAAAAAAAAAGAATTTTACTGCTTGCAGTGAAATTTAGTTCAATACTAGCATTAAATTTAGACCCTGAATGAAAGGGGGGTCTTAATCTCTCAAGGGATACATTGAACAAAAGGTATCAGATAGATACTAATAGAAACCAATTCCTGATATATGCCATGGACTCTATGTTCTATAGCAATGTCTCGACAATTTATCATTCCTATCCCGCTTCCATGACCCGGAGAACGGAAATAGGCTCCATCCCTTACCAACTTCTATTCAAATTGAATAGACACGACTCGAAGCTTAATAGAGAAGTTCAATGACCATAAGTTTCATCTCTATACTTGCTGATTTATACTGCAATAAAGATTAGTTCTAATGAATGCATGTGCAACACCACTGATCAAAGATTTAAACTATTAACTTGTGCAAAATGGAGGACTATATGGTCCCATATTTTGTATTGCCACTTTTTAACCTTGCTGAATCTCTGACTATCCTGTTTTGCTTTGAACTTATACTTAAATGTGTATTAGAGGTATTTTTGTCAAAGCCTTGTCACTTCTCATTCAGAATTACTCACTCCTATCTCTTTGTTCTACTTAAAAGAGAGGAGATAGTAAGTTGCAGGAAGTAGAACTAACAAAAGTACGCTCTTGATATTTTCTAACTTTGATGGTGCCACACACTCTTTTCGTATATAAATTATAAAAGTTATAAAAAGTAACCCATATCTAAATTAGATGTCATGAAGCTATACGTCTCAGCAGTGTCATGAAAGATGACAGCAGATACATCTAATTGTTAATGTGCAAGAATGCATGTTTGAAGATGCAACATATGTGCTCTATTTCTCTGAGAAATGTTTAAGAAAAAGTTTATAAAGTTCTTTTTATAACATGCCGTGATGCCAAAGTACCTGAGTGAGAGATTTCCAATCATTGTTTGCAGATCCAATATATACATCACGACGATCTGATATCCAAACTTTTGTATGGACAATGCCAGAGCCCCACCATTCATTGAGTAGTAAAGTTACACTTTTCACATTTGGCCTTCCTGAAGCAATATCTGATGGTTCCTTGGTGTAGTCAGGATATACACCTGAGTGTTGTAACAGCCTAAGATCAACACAAAGACAATGTGTTTAGATGTGAAAAAAGCTAATAGTATATTGTATCTTTTATAAAGGAAACAAATGCAATTATTAGTAGGGCTTTTTCTAATTAAGCTGCAAAAGAGAAAAGGGAATGAAACATAACTTTCCACCTAGTCATACACTTCCTCAAGAAAAAGAAACCACATGTTAATTGAACACAAATTAGTTACACAAGGAATAAAATATTATCCATTTCTCATATTCAAATCAATTAGGGAAATGTTCATTTCTTTTTCACCAAAGCAAGAAAATTATTCCGTCCGTCCCAAAATGAGTGTCCTCGTTCCATTTTTATGAAAATTTAGCCATACATGAATTGTAAATAGTATCCTTACAACAAGTTAGTTAGTATCTCTTAACACACGATCACGAGTTTACACGAGTAAATATATCACACTAACTAACTTCTCCTTAACTTCTCTCAAAATAGAAACAATTACACTCATTTTGAGATGGAGAGAGCCTAAAGTGAAAACTAAAATAGGGTTTTTACTATTTCCAGGTTTAGTATTTTAGCCAAGCAAATGCTAGTTCAGACATATGAAAGTAGAAACCACAATAACAGTATATCACAACATTGATGAACCATATGAAAGTAGAAACCTGATAGAAACATTGCGATCAGCAGCATTTTCAATGGATTTGTAAACACTATAGCCTTGATGAGCACCAAATCTGTGCATATCATCTTTGGAATATCCATAATCCCCGGAGCGAGGATCATCAGGATGTCCCTTAAACTGCCAGTACTGTGCTATTATGTCCAGCTGCCGAGTTGCGTTGCCGGCCAACCACCGGAACACATCGGCTAACAACAAAAACAACAGAATTGGCTCTGGTCAGTACACAACCGAAATGGAAAGAAACTACCCATTTGGGATTAGCCCAAAAGTCACCGCCTTTTCAGGCCAAAAATTCCAAAAATAGAAATATAGTACCGGTGGAGAGGACGCCGGCGACGGGAGGGAGGTGAGGCATGTCGGTGGGGATGGATTGGACGAGCCATGCTTTGCAGTGACGAGACGATGATGATGATGCAGAGAGTGTTGGGTGCAGAGAGAGATTGGCGAGTAAGAGAAATACAAAAATGGAAATGATTTTTTCCAGACTCCAAGAAAGTTGCATCTTTCCGTTCCGTTTTCAGAGCAGAGCAAAACGAAGAAGATGAAATTGAATATTTGATTGATTGGAGTCTTTTCTTGGACACCCAGTTGACTTTTATTTTGTTACTTCAACTTAATTTGTGTGAATATTACGGCTATACTTTTAAATGAGCATCTACATCTGAATAGTGATTTATTGTCCGAGATCTTCGGTCAAAACACAAACAAAATAAAAACAAGACTTTCCGTAGTCACAAATTCATTATGGCGGTACACATCACTTTATCGGTCATAATTTATTGGTTGAGATTCTTAATTCATCTTGTATTAAACGAATCGGATAACAGTATCTTGTTTTATTTTTGCATTTCATTCATAATTTGGGGTATTGTATAATGTATGTATAGGTGGTTCAAAATCAAGATTGAACATAATATTGGCTGATAAGACATGAAATTTCTAATATAAAAAACTGATCCCAAGTGACAATAGGATACAATAATATTAAGATAAAGAGATAATTCTACAATTTATACCAAGGAATATAAGGACTTGAACAAAAACTGATTACATTTTTTTCCTGCATAATAACAACCCTACCCAAAGCACATACATAACTTTGCAGATAGAAAAGAAAAAGATGAAGCTAATACACATTCAGCAACAAAAACCTACCATTTCTTTTTACACTTGCAAGCAAGCAACAAGTACAGCCATTTGAGTCTCTAGGAAATTGAATGCCTCCTGTGTCTTGCAGTTGCAGATGAATCTGAGGACTTGGTGTCCCCTGGAACCAATGAAGTTGGGCTCTGTGAGCTCCCAGATGTCTCTGAGCTCTTGTTCTCTACTCCTCCTTTCCCTACACCCCAGAGTTTGTCGAAAATTCTTCTTGACCTCGAAGGCACCAACTGCGCTCCGCTTCTGCTGCTCTTACTGTTCTTCTTGCTCAACTTTCCGTTTTTCTGATACTCCTCTTCTTTTATCTTCATCTCGTTTATCTGTTTCTTGAGGGACCTGCTGTTGTCTGTATCGTTCTTCTCGCTTTCTTCCTCTGTGTTTGTTGTGGAACGCAATGAATCGCGACTGTTGTTGAGGGCTTGAACTCCGGCAGCTGCTCTGACCTGCTCAAAGAAGAGAACTTGGACTACAACACGTAGCGGAAGCCTCTCGTTCTGAGCAGCGTGCATTGAGGCGTCCATTGTCAGTTTCTTCACGTCAATGAGCCCACAGAGTTTCTTCCGTTCAGCCTTTGTTAAGCTAGGGTGCACCTGAACGAATAAACAACACATCAAATCATGTACCTGAACAAAATGCAACAGGGCAAAAAGATTATCTACGTCCATTACACAAGTATAAGAGCTAGCGATAGTGCGAACAATCATTTAGCAATTAAAGAAATATCTGTTCTACAGTCTTCCAATACCAATAACTATGGAAAAACAGTGGCTATGTTTCAAAATATTGATTAATACAATTCTTAAGATAAACAAAAAAAGGTAGAAATAATATTACCTTTAGGTACACATCAATAGCCTTGTACAGCCCGTCATGAATGGGCCTTGCTGAGTCGGGAATTACAAGTGACAAGTCAATGAAACTGGAAAGAGAAAGATTTGGATCTGTTGCAATTTCTGCAAGATAACCATCGACCAACCGACCAACAGTCAACAAAGAACCATGCTCTAAAATAAAATCACCAGTCCCCTTCTTCTCAACATCCAAACACTGACTACCTTTCTCTCGCACCACAAATCGATTCACAATGCACTGCACCAATTCAACATCGTATTTAGTTGTTTGGGGAGGCCGAGCTGGGATCAATATATCATTAACGAAAGCCTCATGCAACTTCAAACTGATCCGCTCCACCAAATCTTCCCTTGCTAAATCATCTGCCCCAATCAAGATGGCAACCTTCAGCAATTTCAGTAAAAACCTACATGAACAACCTACACCCTTATCAGACGGCAATAAGCAAATAATTGTTTCCACGAGAGATCTGTTCCTCTGAGTATGAACATCAGAAACCAAAGCATCAACAGAATCTGGCAACCATCTAACTGCGTAAGTTTTCAGTGCCTCCCCGATCACATTCTCATCCATCCTTCCCTTTGATTTCACAGCAATCATAACTCGCTTGTAAAGATCAATTTCTAGCTCACATATATCTTCAACCCACCAATCTTTTGGTACAGACTCCATTTTATCTGGGAATTTCATTCCATGTTCAACAATTTTATCTACCACTGCTAATTTTCTGTTATGAGTGTAAGACCATGTAATGTTTGTAGGGTCCACAGACGTCTTTGAAGCAATAGAATCAACACATCTTCCAACAATCTTCAAATCTTCAGACCATGGCAGAAGTGATTTGGTGGTTTGAAGAACAATTATAGAATCTTTCCAGCTACGAAAGATACTGGAATTTAGAAATACCTCAATTTTAAATATAAGGTTTCCTCGATCAACATCCTCCGTCATCTGAAGGTACTCAGCAGCACAGCGAGTAGCCACAACATTGTAAGCATTGAGAGTAACAGTCATTCCATAGCAGAATTTCGCACATATCTCGAAAGCTTTTGGCCCACCGGGAAAATCAACTATATTTATTTCTTCAGATTTCTCCTCATCAGCCTTCAGAACTAGTTTTTGCATGTAATTGCTCTTGGACAGAAGAGGAAACTGCAACAAGGTAGAATAAAAACAAATAAGAAATTTTATATAGCCATTTAGCTAACGAAGACGTGAAGTGAAACCACAGCTATTTTTATAAGGAAGTCCAATATATCCAAATTAATGTGAGAAAAAAGCACGATAAATACCTTATGAAGGTAAAACTTCACATCACCAACAATAACGGTGCAATCCGTCACCAGATCAGATGACACATACCTGCAACAGTTGACATTAGTTTTCCCCCACAAATACAAGCAAAAGTAAAAGCTACAAATTTTACATATAAATCATGATTCATAAGCCAGCACATGAAAACTGAAAAAGATTGTCACAACCTGACAATTCATAAGTCATAATTCTGCACTTAATGCACAGCAGCTAACTCATTACACATGACCATGCATGTGAAATGCTCCACTGAAGTAACAAAGAGCAGCAAACTCATTCGTTAGCATGGAATTTGAGAAAGCTCAAGGTAAATTACAAAGAGCGATCCGCCGATCCCTATATCAATTTCATGATTAGCCAAACAGCCTAGACGGTAGCAACAAAGGTAGGCCATCATCTATTTACCAAAGCAATGCAACACCAATCACATACAACTCCAAGAAACTTGAGAGCTAAGACTTCTTATACTAGCCGACAAACCACACAATATTATTATGCACCATACTACATTTTCTTGGAGCTTTCAGGAAATGAACAAGCATTACGATTCAGTTCACACAGTCTGGGAACAAAACCAATCAAACACCGACGCAACTGTAGTGATGGTATTTCATAATCAAATCTGCTGTATTCACCATTTCTACAAGGGGGAAAACTAATACTCCTCATCTTATTTTATAAATTCACAAAAGTAACTTTGCTTTCACCCATTAGTACTAATTAGGAGATCTCAGATATGTAAATTATAGGGTGAAAGCCTGGAACAAATACAACTATCTTTTACAGAGAAAAAGCTGCTTGCATGCTTGATAACTGTGAATGTTAAACATCTTTTGGTACCCAATGTAACTTTACCTCATTTGGACCACTAAGGCACCAAACTAATAAGAGGACAGTTCAGTCACAGGACCACAACCTGTATGGTTCTCAGATAACTAGCCATTTCTCTTCTTCTTCTTTTTTCACCATCTTTTTCACATCCATGTGATAAATTTCCTAAATTTTCCCTTCCATATTATTGTAAAAATGGTAAGCAATATTAATTAAACTCCCAAGTTCCAACCAACCAACTCACCTAGCATCCAAACAAAACTTCACCACTATTATTGGAAGAAAGAGATACTAATGAAAATTACTGTTCTTATGAATCTTCCCAGAAATCCCAAAATAAACTAGACAAAATGCTAAAAAAAATGTCAACTTGAATATAATATAAAATGAAGAAAAATCTGCACAGCCCTGAATATCAGTTTAGATCTTGAAAACACAAAAGGGGAAAGGAAGAGGAACTAAAATTCCTGCCAAAATCTTGCATAACTTCCCAACTCAAAACACACACCAAAAGCAGAAAATAACAAAAACAGACACTAAAAATTAAAAAGGAACAGAAAGCTTCTCTCACCTGATGGTTTTGCCATCAGCTTGAAATGCATCAGGCTTCGACCCCAATTTCATGAACTTCATGATTTTCACAGAAAAGATTCCTCTGCAACTTCTTAGACCTTCTCTTCTCTCCTCTCCCCTGAACTCGCCGAGCAGAGAGAGACAAAAATTCCGAACAAAACGTAAATCCAAACCCAAAAAACTCTCTCTCTGTATAGTATCAGTGAAAGCAAAACACGCTATCTATGGCCGAACCAGCAGCACCATGATGGCGTAGGGAGACTATTGAGCATTGGGACTCAGCTATGACATTGATGATGATGACGACGCCGCGCTCAGGAGAGAGAGGGGGGGTGTTTGGAAGGAGAGAAAATGGCGTCAGAAAGAGAAGGAAAATTAAAAAACTTGGGATATGGGCAATATTTTTCTGCTCCTCCTCCTCCTCCTGTTGATGGCTGAGAGAAATAAAAATTGTCGCCGCCTTTGCTTTAAATCGTCCTGACCGATCTGCTGAGCCTGTAAGATCTCGAATCAATTGTTTACTATATTAAAGCGCAAATCTCAAGAAACGATGAACTCTCGGTATATATGTGATCTCTTTCTCTTCGTAATGTTGTTGTTTATGAATCAATGGGTGCTAGCTCTCATCGCGAGCACTGACGGAGCTGTCTCCTCTGTTCTGCTGCTACGCTATGGTCTCTGTGTGTAGTGTAGGGTCTGAGTTTTTGCAGGAAAATGGAAGAGAGAGAGAGAGAGAGAGAGAGAGAGGAGGAGAGAACTGTGTGTGGGGTGGCTTCAGAGGGAGGAGCTTTTATGTCGTTAAAGCACGCCACCCTTTTTCTTCCGATATTGCCCCTACACTTCCCGTCTATTCACCTTTTCAACCGTACCGCCACTTCACCTCTCTCTAGCTGGTAACCATGAAGAATTTACAGTAACATCAATTTGACTATGGTGTGTGTTTTCAAACTAAATATCATCTCTCTTTTTCTTTTCATTTTTTTATAATAAAAATATATATTTATTCATTTTTATCTAGAGAAATTGTCTTGTTTTATTTGTCCGTTTTCATTTTTAATAAGTAAATTATGCATGAATTATCATAAAGTCGTAAGTTAATTTACCTAATGATGAGACGATTCGTGGTATCCAAATATCATATCATCACTTGAAGACAAATTCGTGTGCCCTGAAGATTAGACAACAAGAAAGACTACCTAAAGCCACTATTTCTCCCTACGAATCCTCCGCGACATTTCCGTGACACTCTTCCGGTGAGCTCTCATGCACTTTCGGCAATCCTAGCTACTGTTCTCCAAAGCATTCCCATTGCATGCCACAAGGCACAAACAAGTTTCCGAAAGAAATCTCAAGAGTACTTTCATGCAACTTCCAAATGAGCTATAGAAGGCTATTCCTAAACAACTATCAGCATTACTCTCGCACAAGCTACCGAACGAGCTCTCCAACACTTAACATAAATCACATTCTTATTGTACGCCAAGAACATGGGACGTTGTCTGTAGTAGCAAGATATTCCTGAGAACCTTTTTTCACCCGCCATTGTTTAAAAGGAAACGAAGATACTAAGGACATCTGGAACCTAAATATGTAACTCATATCGATGGATACTCCTTAAAAAAATCACTACGCATGACATATTATTTTATTTTATAAGAAAAATACTATTTTATTATTATCTTTCTATGTCAACACTTTGATATTACATATCAAAATATTCATTTTACGGTTTTTTAATGGAGTTAGTTAGTTTAAACGGTTTCCACTGTTAAATTTAACATAATTTACTAAATTGAAACACTTTTAGTATAGTTTGTACTAAATCGAAACAATTTGAAAGATTTTTAGATTGAATTGTAATAAATGAACATTTAGAACTAAATAAAAATAAATTGAATATCATAAAGACTATCTTGAACAATTATCTAATATATATATATATTAAAATGAAGTCTCAAGCTAATTGAATGACAAGTGTCATTCCTAATTTCTAATTGAATGTCTAATTACATGACACATGTCAATTTTAACTCAACAATTTTGTG
>JAYMTF010005105.1:0-12072 GCA_036897485.1 Pelargonium nanum | reverse complement strand
CCTCCATCCTTTGCCGCCTCCGCTCCTCTCCTCCGCCGCCGCCGCCGCAAGCTTCGCCGCCGCCTCTTTATCGAACACGCAATTACAAAAGAGAGAGATGGGGGTTTGAATGTAAAATTTAAAAAGAGTAGGGGTAAAATTGTAATTAATATTAATTTAATCAATTTTAAACCTATCAATAAGTGACACGTCTCATTTATCTTAAAATGCCACGTCAGCGACACGTCACCAAAATTAAAATGCCACCTTGGCGCCACGTCATCTAACTAACGGTTCCGTTAGGTCAAACTAACGGTAGGACCTGTGTGACCTATTTTCCGATAAGTTGGGGACTGCTGTGGCTTATTTTTAAGTTAGGGACCTGGTTGGTGAGTTTTCAATAGGTGGGGGGTCACCAAAGTATTAAACCCTATCCTAAAATGAAGTCTTTAAAAAAAAAAATGAAGTCTTCAAGCCATTTCTTCATTATTCATAATTGATCAAAACTGCATCTTCTTGAGGAACATCAATTTGTTCAAAATCGACCGTCATTGCAACTTCTCGAGTAACATCCATTTGTTCGAGTCTTCGGAAACTATAAGTCATGAACAAAATAAGTGAGTAATTAATCGACGAAATTAAGTGCATTATGACATAAATAATAAGAACGAAATAACTAAAGTTAACAAGATGGAAATGGATAATTACCGTAGAGATCGCATGATCCAAAGATGTGGATACGTCATTAGGGAACTCCGAGATACGCACTTATAACCTTGACCTGACATAATTGGAAAGAGTCCCTCGTCGGGGCGCCCGAAAGAAATTTCCCCCGGGCAGTAATGGGTCTCGTCTTTGGGGTAAAATGTGTAGTCATCGTCGGGTGTGTAGAATACGTAATCGCTTATGAAATTATCTGGTGGATTTTCAAAATTGCCTTGCAAGCATATGCGTGAAGTTGCCTTGCAGGTGAAGGTACAATTATTACCAACGAACAAGCATTGATCGCCTAGTGATGGGACAAATGTCCATTTCCTTGTGGACAAATTAATTTTGAAAATCTTGAAAAAATCTGTTATACCATGACAAACATATCGAATGACCAAACAAAGCTCTCCGTTCAAAACAACAAGGTATCTTCTAGTAACATACTTGACTTTAGAAGGGTCACCGAATAGATTCGACCCCGAGCATCATCACCCAGCCTAGCAAAGGCTAATATGGAATCTTCTTTGTCAACATGGACCACGAGCACTACAATGCACTTATCAGGGGAATCGTCAGGATCCGTAGTAAGAAATGCTTTGTAAGGATTGTACTCGGAACCATAGATTTTGCTTAAGGTCCGAAGCGAGGGGAGGCGAAGAGGAAAATCAGTATCGGAACGGGATACTAGGTGCGAAACCAAAATTTGGAATCAGAATCGGAACGGGAATGAAAATCAGTATCTCCTCGGACTCGGAGCATACAATAAGGTACATCAAAATTGTGATTTTTGGTGAGACGGTGAAAATCGGTAGCAATTGAGTACCAATTACGACACACAGCACAAAAATTGACATAATCTTTCACCAGATCTATTTTCTCAGCAACCAAACACAAAAAATCACTGGAATTTGAAGACCAATATGCTCTCTTGTGAACTGTCTCCATTAGTTTTCTTCACTGTAATGTAATTGGCTTTTTGGTCTCTTAAATAGAGAAAAGGATAGAAGTTTACCGTTGGCTCATAGGATTTCCGATTCCAATCAGTATGTGTAATAGGAAAGTTCGCAGTCGGTTTTATTTGCTAGGAAATGTGGATCAAAAGCTTAAAATAATAATAACTACAAAACCGAACCATACGGGCCGGGCCTAAAATACCTACGGGTTCTTATTGAGCAATTTTTTTTATCGGTCATAGCTTGTCCAAAAGTGGCGAAACATGTTAAAACTGATGAAAAATAGTCCAATTAAAAAGTTTTTGTTTTATTGTCCGTCCCTTTGAAGCCCATGGCTCGTACTACTAAGCTGGACTAGATGTGGCAATTCACATTTTGGGTCGAGTTTTCAAATTCATGTTGGAAAGGGTTGACCTGAAAATAGATGCGGATCCGTTTATGTTGTAGGTTTTTAGACCTTGGGTCGGGTTTATATGCAGAATGAGATGCCTCATACGGGTTTGCCCGACCTGACCCTCAAAATTTCAAGAATTACCCAACCTGGAATGAAATTTGGTCAAGTCAATTTTATATAACTCAAACTCGAAAATTTTTGGGTCGATTTTAGGTGTCGCGGGTTCAAATTCATATTGTCAGCTCTAAGTAAGATTGTCTATGTTGGGCCGACCCTCCCGAACTTGCCTATCTACTCCCATAAAGTCTTCCTACCGATCTCGAGCATCCAATTGATTATTGATTTGAATGACACTCAAGTTAATTAAGTTTAAATCAAATGAATTTTGATATTAATTTGTAGCATCATTAAAGTCAGTCTTGCTAAATGGCTTTAAAGTAATCAAATCGAACGGCTATAGTTCTAAAAAAAACCTAACGGCTAGGATCGTCACATTGAAATCAAACAAAATGCACCATCAACCAGAAGATCCAGAACCTTCTTCTCTATATAAAGCCCAGAGCAGAGCCAGAAACTGAACCAGAAGCTACAATCATTTTCAGAACCATTACTCATCAGTGAAGAACAGAGAGAGAGAGAGAGAAGAGAGAAATGCTGAACGACGGCAAGACTCGGAGGAGCCATCTGTTGGACCGGCAATCGGCGACGGGAATGAATGGATGGCCGAAGAAGGGAGGTTGCGGCGGCAAGTTCACTTGGCTCGGCGACGGTCTGTTCTCGCCGGAGGAGCTAGGGCTCTGGAACGGAGAGATTGGCGCTGATGATGAGGATTGATCGTCAGAGATTCAAAACCAGAACGCTTGATCTACCGGTGACTGTACGTTTTTCTGATTGTTCGTTCAAATTTCCAGAATCTAGATCTGTGTTTCAGTACTGTTTCGTGTTGTAGAGTTGTAGTTGCTGTGAATGTTGAGATGAATAATGAGCACTGAATCGATTGGTTTCATGAAATTGAACTGAAAACGAGATCGACTAGATCTAATAATAAGATGATGAACTGAAGCTATTTTTCTCTGTTCTTTGTGTTCATTGAGCGATACTGATGATCACAACTGTGATATTGAAAAATTATGAAGATCGATCATGTTCATGTTCTTGGCGCGAATACTCTTTTTGTCCCGCTAAATTGAGTACGGTTCGTTTTTTGAATTAAGTGCATTTGTAAACTCACACAAGCAGATTCTGATTTCATATTAAGTTCATTTTTAAAAATAATTTACTTCATAATACACACTTATAATTAGATTATTAATAATTCATGAACTGAATTAACTACGCTATAATTACTTCAAGCACAAGAAATGAAAATAGAATTATAGAAATTTTGAAATATTAGATCCGCGAGTTACAGTCTAGACCGTTAGATGGGCCCTACAAATCACCAAAACCAATACCAACATGACACGCGCCACGCGCTCCATCTGTGATCCCCATAATCCAACAACAGATCTAAAATACCAAATTACCATGCCATCGTCGTCTCCGACGCAACACGGCAACAGTACCAGAACCAGAACTCACGAGAAACGCAGAGAGAAGAGAACCAGACGATCACAAGCTACACTACTGTGCCTACAGATCTACAATGGTCAACACTCAACAAGATCGCTCTCACGACGCAGGTCTCGGACTCAAGGATGTGCTCGGCCACGGCAGCTTTTTCGAGTCGATTCTGTGCAATCACTAGGTCTGGTCTTCGTCTAGGTCTATTTCTGGCGCGGCGATTTCATCGATCTCCAGGAATACAAGCTGTCTTGACCATCCTTACCTATGGCCCTTCCAGGTTTCCCCAAATTTCACCTTGCAATTGCTGATTTATTAATTATTTACTTTCTGTTTGGTTGATGAGAAAATGCTGAGAATTATGAGTTGAATTAGTTGTATATATGCATTAATTTTCTGTTAATGTCAGTTAATTAGTTAGTTGTCTTTAGCTTGGTTGTGTGAACTGTGGAGGTGCTATACTTTTTTCAATTTCAAATTTCTGTTAATTACATATTTACATGTATTTAGCTTGCTGGAGTGTTGGTACCGTAATGTTTTCAAAATCATATTTCAGTTAATTTCATGCATTTAGCTTGAGTGAAGACAATGTACCATAATTTCTTTTTTCAATGTTAAATTTCAGTTAATTTCATTTCATTAGCTTGATTGAGGGGAGGTTACGCACCATAGATATATTTTTGAATTTCAAATTTCGGATAACTATATGCATTTAGCTTGGTTTACTGGAAATACTGAAGTTTAACTCAACTTCAGTTTTGCCAAACTTGTTTTCTTGGAAGTTGCATTGTTCTGTTTGGTTTAGATAAGTTTTGCACAAGAGGACGGCTGAGTCTAGTGAGCTGATATGACTGCATAGTGTATCTAAAGATATTTCATTTTATTATAATTTTCTTCATTTATCTTATCGACCCATTGGAGTTGGGATATTAAAGCTGGATGGAACTTTGAGTCGTGTCCTGTGTTTTATTTGCTTATAGACGTAGATGTTTCAACCAATTTAGTGAAAAACACTTTATTATTAATTAAACCAACATTTAATTCTAGGCTTAAATGATGGAATATAACTAACAACTAGAGTTATTCTTTTGGAGTTTTATTGTCCTAGGTGACCAAAGACTAATCATCTTTTGTATTGTCTTGCATGTGGCTATTTTGTTTTAGTTTTGGCTAGAACCTGATGAGGCGGTGTACCTTCATGATTGATTGAGTACAAGACCCTTTCTCAGTTTTGTTGAGAAAAGAAGGTGTTAGCTTTCAGGTGATCCCTTCTATCTCTCTTTCCCACACAATATAAAGTGTTTATTGAGTATAGTTCCTTTTAGTGTTTTTATTTTCCGGGCTTGTGCAGTTACTTCTGGCTGTGAAACATAGCCATGAAAATGGAATCTGCCATGGCGAGTTTGGTCAGTTCAGTGAATTTGTTTTAGCAATGATACTGATGATTTTTTAGTTTTGTTTATATTCTTGTGCATCAGGTGATATTAAGCATGAAAATGTTTTTGGTCACTTCATGGAAGTGCCTTTTACCTTGCTAGCTTTGCTTCATTTAAAACCACATACATTCCCTATCAAGCAGTAGAGATGGGTCTATCAAGGTTTGGAAGTAATGACTTAAGCATACCATTGAAGTATTGTTTTGCACATGCATTATATTTCTTGATTTTCGCACATGCACATGATTATCTGAGTTATGATTTGAAAAATATTCCAAATATTATCGAACTATTCTATGACCAGAGTGTAAAAACATCAGGGGTGTACCATAGAATTTTATGTTAGTTTGCCACTGAGGACTAGTGAGGCTTGTTTGACTGCTCTAGAGATTCTCCAAACTTCATGTTGTACAGCGAGCCATGATTCTGTGGTATCCAGACTCTTAGCATTTTCAATTGCGTCATCTACTCCAGGGAAGGATTTAGATCCATAGTCATTATGCTTCGAGGGCCCATAAATCTGCCAAAGCCAAACATAATAGTATGAACTACTAAGATGATTTGTTGGGTTAAATCTGTTGCATTATGTTTTTGGTCAAAAATAGTTTGGCCTGGGTATTAATTCTACTATTGTGAAGGAAACATAGAAAATAAACATTAAGAACAACGAAAACTTACCAAATGCTTATACCATGACCTTCCAGAGAGTCCATCTCTTTCCGTAAATGCTCGCTCTGCCTTCATTAATCTGTCATTTAGCTCTCTCACTTTCACTGTCAAATGGTCCTTTTTCCATATTGATGCCCATCCTTTGCTTTCTTCCATAGCCTAAAATTTATGCTTTTATCATTTGACGAATGAAATATTTTTATATCAACCTTGATTGATAGAATGTCAAGTGTGCTAAACCTTTTACCTTTCTTTGGTTATTTATTTTGATTGCTGCTGCTTCAAGCTCTTGAATGGACTTGAACAAGGGAATTAGGCTAACACTCTTATCGGTGAGCTGATCTTCTAATTCCTTTGCGCTTTTCTGTTGTTCATGGATTAAATGTATAGTTGCTTATTTTTGCTACTAAACTAGAAAGTTGTTTTTGCCGTGTAAGTATGCTACTCATATTTCTGTTCAACTTTGACCTACCTGGAGCTCGTGTGCATATGACAGGTAATTGAAAGGCAAGAATTCCTCATCTGCTAGTTGAAGAGCCACTAAACCCCAGACACTAGCCGCTGTTTTCCACAAAAAACAAAAGTTTTATTTAATTCAATTGACACTTTTGTTTTAGAATTCAGTACTGTTAGAGTCTAAAATTAATATTGAGCCTTCAACTATCGGCTTATACATTTAGTTGAGTTGGTCCCCTACATGGTATCAGAGCTTGTTGACTATCAACATAACCTTTTAGTTGAGTTAGTCTCTACAAGTACAAATGCTTATTTCAAATGTAGCGTCTTAGAATTTTCTGACTTCTTGGATCATGAATTACTTTTGGAAAAGAAACATAACTAAACTAATCTGACTTGTAAAACTGAGTTATATTGTTTTCAACGACAATGTGAAGAAGTTTCAATTTTATCTTACGCATATTATGTAAGTTTCAATTTTGTTATGTAATTTATTTACTGTAAACACTTATGCATCATAGATGACATACCTGCAACATGTCTAGAAAACATTGGATCACCGAATTTTTCCATCCAGATGAAGTCATCGTACATTGAGTGGTATACTGGGTATCCTGCAGGTGATATTCCATTTTGTAAGTGATGAAATATAGAATGCCAACATTTATAGCATACCCAACGTGTTTGTATCTACTAATGGTTTACTATAGATTGATTCTTGAGGTTTAGAAGTTTTAAGAACAATTGATGACTGCTTGTAGGTGATGTTGAGTGTTGACAGATATGACAGTCCAAGGGGTGTAGAAATATTTTACCCAAGGTAAGGTTGCTTTGGGCTGGAATAATCATCCACTATCATTTCATTAATTATTGTCATGGTTTCATTTCTATTTGCTTTTATTTTTTAATGAAGCAATTTGAATAGGAACTTCCATATTATCATGTTCTATTCATGGTCATATTATTTCAGATTATTTTTTCTTTTGACAAAATATTGTTGCATATAGTTCAGTCCAGATTACATATTCAACTTATAAAAAGAAAATGCAGAAAAAAAAAGTTGTGCTCATTTACCCCTTCCGAAAGCCATATCAGCTGCTGGAACACCTATATGTTGCACAAAAGCTGCATAATCTGATCCTGCACCTCCTAATCTCCCAATCTCCATACACAAGGTAAAGGGAGATGAGCATCAATAGATTTACTTGCTCTAAGAAGCTATCAGAGCTCAGTTGAAAATGATTCTCCATATTAGATTCATGTGTAAGGCAATACAATATTCTAACATTATATTACCAGTATATTAAATCCTTTGTCAGTTTTATTTTCCTTACTTGGAAGCCATTAGTGTGCAGTACATCTCTTGTTGCAACAACTTATTGAAGTCATATCATCCAGAAGTTATAGACATCTAGTAAAGCTATAATATTATGCTTACCGCAGGAGAGTCACTGACGTTGACCCAAGATTCATAGAGAGTCTGTGATGGGTTATCCGGGTCTCGAACCTTCAAGATCAATGAAAATTTGAATGAGATCGATAAGATGACAGTGTCAAAATGGGAATGATGTGCACTGTGAAGTTTAGATATCTTTGTGTGTCAAGGTTCTTCTGTGTAGCACTTTCACAGGGGTTAAATATCAATGAAAGCTACATTTTTTCTTGGTATGAGTGTATGACACGTAGACTAACTGTGTCTATTGTATATTTGTGCCTTCTACTACTTCGCATACCCTAATGTACTGGTATCATTAATACTGTATTACTTTTTGGATACCTGTTGTGCAGCTTGTTTGAGTAGTTCATCAATCTGTGGAGTTGCTGAGGCACGAAATCCTGCTCCAGATACTGCACTATCAACATTTAGGTAAGCAACAGCCCTTGATGCTAGCATTTCTCTATTTTCTTCTACCCATTCAGTTGATCCTATCTGGAAAAAAAAATGTGTTAGCAAGTTTAGATAGATTGATAGATAGTTGGATTAGTCCCGTCTGAAGAAAGTGTTGGTTTGAGACAGACCAGGCCATGCTCCTCGCCATCCCAGTTGCAAAAGACTATTGTTCTCTGAGGTTTCCACCCCTTTTTTTGCAGTTTCCCTAATCTTTGGGCAACCTGTAAATGATACATGTTTGGAATTCAGGCGAAAGACCAAGAAACTAAGGGTCTGTTTAGTTACAGAAAATAATTTTCCTATTCATTTTCTAGTTTTCAGCTTTCCATGGAAAAAAATAGAAAACATATTCATTTGTACCATTCCTTATTGTTTTTTCATTTCAATTTTTTTCTGGTGCACTTTTGTAACTTTTGTTTCGGACCTTATGTTGATATAGACTCCAAGTATTTTCAAAATATTCAATATGATGTACAGAAAATTTTAATAAGAAAAAGAAGAAAGTGAGTCAAAATTCAGTTTACCATTTCTAGAAAATTTTGGAAAAGCAGAAAATTCATTTTCCCACCTATTTTCCTGTTTAAGTATAAAACCACATAATTGAACATGATTTTCTAGTTTTTCTCGGAAAAACTTTATAGAAAACTGATTTTTTTTCCATAACTAAACAGGGCCTAAACTTTGGTTGTAGTTTGTCATTGAGAAGGGTAGTTGACTATGAAATGCAGTGGATGAGAACTTATTTACCTCTAGTAGTGTGGCTGTGCCACTGTTGGGATCGACAGCTCCAAATGTCCATGCATCTCGATGATTACCAAGAATCACATACCTAGAAATAGTCTCAATTAGTTGCTGTGTCCTTTTAAGAAGATTTGTTATGTCATGCTTTGACACATCACTCTCATATGATTTCATATGCATTAGTATCTAGATATATCTTGCTTCCTGTATTAATGTTTTTTTTTTTATCTTTTTAAGTTATCATTATCAACATGGTTTAAGTGGAGGAGGTCATCAGGGGTTCTTTGTGATAAACTAATTTTTCTAAAGTTGAAAGTTTTATATTGTAGCTATACAGTTGACTATGTTGTATGACAGTTAATGCTGGGCTCCAAAGTGGGGTACAAAGCCATAATATCGGGGAAGCAGGTGATTCTAGGAACGATGAGATTATGAACGAGGTTATTCAAGCAAGAATTTTGGTAACTTCTCTTGAAGATAAGATGAGAGAAAATTGTTTAAGGTGGTAAGACATGTGCAATGCAAGGAGATTAGTTACCCGTATGGATATGTGAGAGAATTTAATCGAGAAAAACTAGTTTTTGGATTAGTATTTTTGTTCAGGTATATGAATCGAGAAATGGAATTGGAAATGAGATTGTTATTGTTCATGTTTGATTATGAATTTTTGGTCATGAGAATAACTCTGTCTGATGCCCATTCTTGATTCCAATTCCCATTTCAAAAAATTTAATTCGAACCCTACCGAATAGAGATAGGGGTAAGTTAAAGGTTGACGTGGTGGTTAAGGTGGTGTGCTTCTCCTCGGTCACCTGGGTTCAATCCTTGGTGCCAATAAAAAGAATAGTGATAGGGGTAGGTGTTAAGTTATCATGGAAAGTAGTGAGGAAATACACGATAATGTTTGGCTTAACATGGGATATAGCATTATATAAGATCGAGTGAAGGAAGACAATACGAGCTGAAAATCCCAGAAATATTTGGTAAATGTTTCATATAGTCTACCACATCGATAATTGAAAAAATTCTTGCTTGGTGCTATATCATTATCAACATACCTGTCAGGCTCTTCTGCTCCTTCAATCACACCAATAACATTCTGTATCGTTGTAATAATTTGTTTCCCCTGAAAGCCATATCCCATATTTCAATTCACAATATGCCTCATTTCTCTATGTGCATGTCATTTAGGTAGCATTTGGATTATAATTTTTCTTCAGGAATTAAAATCAAGAATGGAAATGAAACTATCATTTTTCAAGTTTGGATTATGACCTTTTGGCCATGACTCATGAGTACGACTTAGGAATGAGAATCTCATTCTCTTTTCCATTCTTAATTCTCATTCCCATTTCAAAGCTTTTAGGTAGCAGTTGAATTAAGACAAATTTGAATGAGAATGAGATTCTCATATAACAAAGGGTCCAATTCTATACATGGACAATATGAATCTAATTTTCATTATAATTCTTGAACAAAAATTCTAATCCAAATGCTACATTAATGTCTGAAACCTAATACTTGAATTTTTGTTTGATACTTACAGTGTAACTCAGGTTCACAATCCCAGGTCCCGGCCCAACTCTATATCTGGGAGAGTCCTTGCTTCCTTGCCACTCCTCCGCCGCCTCTTCTCCGCCAATGGACATCATGATCGTTTCTCCATCTCTAGCTGACACTGGCAATGAAGGTATAAGTGGCACGTCCCCTCCCTTTTCCACCTCATCATCAGTTAGCCTCTCGCATCCCTCAGTGCTTGGCCATGCCGGAGTTGTAGGATCACCAACACCATTATAAACAGACCCAACCTGCACTCCACTTGGCGGCATCCACTTTCCATCCGGAAACCACCTGGTGTCGCCTCCTCCTCCGCCATAGTCCTTCCTGTCAGTGTACACCACTGCCCCAACCGCACCTTCCTGGTAAGCTATCTCCACTATGTCTCCTCTATATATCTCTCCATACCTAGCCAAAACAACACTTCCAGTTACATTCACTCCCATCTCTTTTAACATCTTGTAGTCCTCAACCCGCCCGTAATTCACATAAACCACAGGTCCGACAACAGTACCAGACTTAGCGTAGGCGTGGAAAGTTGGAAGCACTTCACTGGCAACATCAGCGTAAGGATCATTTTCATAAATTTCTTGATTAAGATCAAATATAGTGGGTGGCTCAGGAGGTGGGCGCGTGAGTGTTAGTGATCGAGAAACAGGGTAGGATAGGGAAACTCCATAGGGAACTATGTGGGATGGGATATTGAAGGAAGTGAGGGTGGAGAGAACATAGGTTGCAGCATCGGCGTTGGCTTGTGAGCCGGCGACATGAGGCCTTTGGGTGAGGATTTGGAGGTGGTTAGCTATGGAGGCGTTATCGGATAGGGAATTGGATAGGAAGAGGGTGTGGTAGTAGGATTTTGGAGGGGAAGTGAAGAGGAGGAAGGAGACTGAGGTGGCAATGGCCAGGAGAGCTGCGGTGGCTTCTTTGAAAAACATGAGGTTTAGTTCCTTTTCTTTCTTTTTTTGAATGAACTAGAATCTTAGCTTTCTAGAGAGATTTGGGGGTTATGGTGTCATGCCACTTTCCATTTGAGACTATTGATTTCTGAGGTGGGTTTTGGAGTTCTAGTGTCATGCCAATTACCATTGAAGAGAGAGAGAGGGAGAGGATGGTTTTTGCAGTCAAGCCAATTTCCATTGGAGATAGAGATATTGGTGTAGATAGTGACTTGCAAGGTATTAACTGAGTAAACAAATCCTAATTGTGGCAACAGCACTGTCGGTTTCTTATTTTATATCCTTGTATGATGTGATTGTGTAAGCAATCCCAACCCTATGATCCTTCAATTTTTAATGGGTTTATGGACTTTATGGCCATGATTGAGTGATGGAATCTTATATTGTAAAGGGTAAGAAAATATTAGGATATGAATTGGGAAATAATTTCTTGTTTTTGATTGATTGAGAATCTTAAAACCGATCAATTAAGTTTCATTATCTGTAAAGCTACTAATAGACAAAACTATTACTACTATCAGCAAAAGGTGTGTGGGTCCAATCTCTAAATTCAAGCGTGACAAGAGCTTTGGATTTTGCCCATCTTTTTCTGTAGTGGAATCTCTTTAAATTTTACAGTATTCTTTCCCTTTCTCTCCATCACCATCTCTCAAAAAAGTCCAAACTGTGTATACTGTATTAGATAAGTTCTGGACTCGGATTATGTTAGTTTGCCACTTAGGACTAGTGAGGCTTGTGTTACTGCTCTAGAGGTTCTCCAAACTTT
>JAYMTF010005104.1:0-12072 GCA_036897485.1 Pelargonium nanum | reverse complement strand
GCTAGTAACCTCAGCTCACGTGGACAAGAAGACACTCCTAGTGTGTTTGGGTTGAGTGAAAGTCAAAACAGACACATCAACCCTCTAGAACTAGTCACATCATTATTCTAGTGGCACATAGTTAGAAATAATTTGTTTTTTTTTTTGTTATTATTTTATGTCATGATAAAAGGTGATAATACAAGGATTTGAATGCTTTATTCTGAAAATTCTTGAGTTTGTTCGGTGCTTAGATACATGTTTGTGTGTATGTGTGAGTTATCCAAACAAGTAAAGAGCACAACAACAAAATGTAAAGGAAATAAAAACTTTGGACAAATGAAGAAAGCATCTATTACATCTATTACATTAGATGTACGGATCTTTAATTTTCTTGTGATATCTATAACCTTCTAGATCCTACCATATCCGCCACATTATTTTTAACCCTCTGCATAGAATATTTGTCCACGTATATTTGATTTGTGAAATTCTTTCCAATCTAATCCATGTGCCACTCTTGTCACATCATCTCTTTGAGAATTCCATCTCTTTTTATATGCACATCTACACACATAATGATTTTCATGATATCAAAAACACTCAATCTTGTGAACACCATTATTAGCTATTTTAAACCTTCCATAATTTTTAACATAACTTTCATACTTTGTGTGCATGTCTTTCTTATGTTTCATGTTTGACTTTCCTATCTTGTCAAAGCACTATTGTGCTTTATGACCAAGATTTTTCCATTAGCGAAATTCATCTACAAGTCATTGTTTGCCCATTGTGATTTTTCTATACTTCTTTTTAATTGAACCTACATTTTATTTAGCAATATAAGACCTCTCACTTTAAACTCTTTATTACTCAGTTCATCGCTTTCGAAAAATTTCACTTTGTGTCTAACATTTTTGTTATGCACCTAAACTGGTTGTCGCGCAGAAGGAGTGACAACCAGTCAAGATAGCATTTGTGCCGCACACCTGGAAGAGTAGTATAAATAGAGTAAATCAATCATTAATTAGGTATGAGGCTCATTTTCCAAGAAAATAGAGAATAAACCAAACACAATGACTGACTTAGGCACTAGATGAGTTGTTCGGTAAGAACGACCTTTATTTTGCAGGACAGATCGCGAGAAGAGCTAAAGGGTCTGAGTTGGAGTGTCAAGTAGAAGGATAAATGTTGAACCTGAAATAAAACGAAAAATCGAAAGGCTCCCAAATAAGCAAAGAGACTCTCTCCCAGTCGCCAGCTTTGGCGAAGAAGATGCAGTTGGGATCCAACTCCCACACGAAGACCCTGTCATAGTGCAGCTCATCGCTGAAGACACTCATCAAATTCATAGGGTATTGGTGGACACCGGTAGCTCGAATGAGATCTTCTTTCAAGCTTTCTTTGACAAGATGAGGATCTCCGAGAAAAGAACCCGCTCTTAGAAATAAGGAATCAAAGGGGTCGAATAGTCTCATATTCTTGTGATAAGGAATATTCGACATATCCATCATGTTAGGAAAATGCAACATTGTAGTAAAGACCACCTCCTCGTTCACCATCGTCCACACCACATTGCCTTTCAACATGACCCTAGGGAGGCCAATCATGGATGAGCTGGACGTGGCAGTCGGCACTAAATATTTCTTGCTCAAGTGGCCTATAACTTTTGGTTAAGATAAGTGTCAGAATGACATGTAAAGGCCAAGCAATACTTCCAGATAGAAAAAGCAACCGAAGACTTGGGAAATGTGGACTTATAGAAGGCACTAACAATCACCAAAGCTAGACTTGAGCAATTCGATGAGTTATGAACAATTAAAGTATGAAATAAGGAAAACATGACAACTCGGGTCGGAGGGACATTATATGGAACAACAGGGGAAAAGATCGTCCAGTACCTAAAAGAGAAACACATATTTGCGTGGAAAACATAGGACATGCTCGACATTGATCGAGACATCATCAGCCACCATCTAAGCACCTTCCCAAACGCCAGATTGGTGAAGCAGAAGATGAGACTCTTTAGTTCAAAAAAGCAGGACGCCATGGCATAAGAGGTCGACTGACTACTACTGGCAAGGTTCATCCGAGAAGTTAAATACCCAAAATGGTTGGCCAATCCTGTCCTGGAAAAAATGGAGAGTGTGCGTAGACTACATCAACCTCAATGTCAATTTTCCAAAAGATCACTATCTGCTCCCAAACACTGACCAATCGGTGACAGCCCCTCAGGCCATG
The DNA here is from genome assembly GCA_036897485.1 of Pelargonium nanum. Taxonomy (NCBI): domain Eukaryota; kingdom Viridiplantae; phylum Streptophyta; class Magnoliopsida; order Geraniales; family Geraniaceae; genus Pelargonium; species Pelargonium nanum. The sequence continues at coordinate 9,852 of JAYMTF010005104.1, read as the reverse complement.
TAGTGTTAAGCATCATGGATGCTTTTTGGATACGATAAGATAAAAATGGACGAAAAGGATGAGGAAAAAACTTCTTTTATTATAAACAGAGGAATGTATTGCTACAAGGTAATGTCATTTAGACTAAAGAATGCAAGAGCCACCAATAAGCGGCTTGTGAATCATATATTTTCCGACAAAATCGAGCGGAACATGGAGGTGTATGTAGATGACATGATATTCAAATTTAAAAGTGTTGCGGAGCAAGTGCAGGAGCATTGAGAAACTTTTGTGATGCTTGACTGGTACAGAATGAAGCTTAATCCGGAGAAGTCCGCCTTCGGGGTCTAGGTGGAGAAACTCTTAGACTTCATGATCACACACAAAGGAAAAGAGGTCAACTCAAGAAAATTAAAAGCCATAGTAGACAAGCAGCAGCCAGAAAATATCATAGAAGTCTAAAGGTTAACATGGTGTGTTATCTCCCTTAGCAAATTTATATCCAAAACAATTGACTGATGACTCCCCTTATTTAGAATCATGCGAAAAAGGAGCAAGTTAGGCTAGACGGAAGAATGTGAGAAAGCCTTTCTCGAACTCAAGAAGTATATTAGCTCCATACCACTAGTGTTTAGGCCTAACCAAGGTGAGACAATGTTTATCTACCTTGTTGTAGTGTAAGAAGTAGTTAGTACAATATTGGTTGGCGAAAGAAAGGCGGCTCAGGACCCAATTTATTTCATTAGTGCGGTCATGAAAGGATTAGAGAAAAGATACTCTAACATAGAGAAGTTGGATTTTGCCCTCTATGTCACATTCAAACGAATCTGGTAATATTTCTTAGCCATTAAAACCGTAGTCCTCAGTAAATTATGACTCCAACGAACGTCGACCAATACCGCACTGACATCCTAAGAAGAATGATAGCGTGGAGAGTGGCATTGAGCAAATTTGATATCCAATATCAATCGCGACCTGTATTTAAAGCCCAAGTGTTGGCAGGTTTTATGGAAGAGATTACCAATTAGCTATGATAATTCATGAAGAAGAAGAGTGGACAGTGTACGTTAATTAACGAATAAAGCAATGTTAAGGACAAGGGAGCTGGGATTCTGCTAGATACAGAGGATGGATTCAATGGAAATATGTCGTTTGCTTAGCTTTTCCGGCCTCAAATAATCAAGTAGAGTACGAGGCACTAATTGCAGGACTACGCCTCCTAAGGGCATTGGGGGCCAAGAAGGTCAAAATGTTTTGCGACTCCTAATTGGCCGTATCACAAACCAAAGGAAAATATGATGTTAAAGATGAAAGTCTGATAAAGTATAGCAATGTTGTAGTAGGGCTCCTAAACCAATTTGACCACATTGACCTCCAGCAAATACCACGAGAGGGAAACGCTCGAGCAGACGTTATAGCTAGACTAGCAATAATGGCTTTCGACGGAAAAACAAGAACAATCCATGTTAGATGCTTAGGCAGATCGAGTACAAAAATAAAGGTAAAAATCTATGTCAAAGAGGTAAAAGTTAGAATGCCTTGGATGGAGATGATAAAAGTTAAGGCTGGTGGTCCCTTATGCTTTTTTTAAATAATTTTTTTTTCAGCTGATAAAAAAATGACAAATGTCCTATTGATAAATAAAAATAGAAATGTGGGTCCCAATTAGAGACTCAAATTGAGTCTCAACAATGGAGATAAATTTTTTGTTTAGGTCCTTTGTTGACGTGGCACAAAAATGGTACAAATTTGACGTCGAGGGACTCAGTTTTAGATGGAGATGCTCCAAGACTGGTAGCTTATTTTATCCACTGAACGTCACCTTATTGACTGTATGTCAAAGAAAGAGAATTTGAATTCAGCTAATGAACTTATGCCACTTACTTTTGCAACTGATAGATAAATGCATCTCTAAATAGTAATTATGAGGTTAAACAAGTTATTTTGCAGCTTGTTCATTTAAGTCAGGATCTTTACCGTTGGAAAATCAAGTTTAGATAATATTCATTAGGTATGAACTCACCATGTTGAATAGAAAGAAAAATGTACCTCCTGAATACTTAATACAAATTGATATCTTATTCAAAAATAAAGATTGATATCACAAATAACATAATTCAATGAAGTATGGTTTCCTCTAAAAGTAGTTCAACGGTCTCAAATTTTCAAAAATGTCTTAAGTTGGACACTAGAGTTGAAATTGAAAAAAAAAATGCAGAGGACTTCAAGAGTAAGTAAATAAGCGATGAAGGTCAATAGTTCAAGAGAATGGACGATACAACATTGAACGGGCATATGTTCAAAAGTATTAAATGTTCGTTTGATCGTGAAAATTTCATTATGTACTATTGAACGATATTTGTTGAAAATTGAACGGGTTGTGGAAGAAGATCAACAATGCTTGATGTTAGCCAAGTGAATGGAAAGCAAAGTTCAAAACTCCTACATAGAGTGTGATGTTATCCAAATGAGAAACTATACTAACCTTTTAACTAATATGGGAGGATAATTTCATAGGCTCAATTAATGTTAGTGGTAATTACAAGTGACATCCCTCTACTTGACATCTTTTGTACTTGTCACCCCTTAACTTTTTTTAGCAACTTTAGACTATCTTGTTCTTTGTTTTGTTCCTTCCGTCAGTTACATTCGACAGAAATGACACTATTTGGTCATGTGCCCAACACATGATCAACTTTTTTTTTGAAATCCCCAAAATGCTCTTCATTTTACCCTTCTTCTTCAACCTAATTTAGCCGAAAAATTCATAGGCTCACCGGAAATTTCATAGACTCGCCGTAAAATAAAAATAAAAAATCAGATTTCATTAGAGTTGATTCATAACAAGTCTCAACTAGTTCATAACAAATCTCAATCAATTCGTAACAGATCTCAATCAATTGATAACTCAACAATTCCATCAATAATCATGAGTTGCTGGAGGTGGTGTTGGTCGAGCCGTCGGCGTCGTGGTCAACACGAAGTGCAGCAGGAGTAGTCATGAGTTTGAGAGAGAAAAATTGAGATGGGTTTGGTTGAAAAATTATCGCTTGTATACTATGAGAGAGATTGAAGAAAAATGGGGATAAAAAAATGAGTTGAATGAGAAGAAGATAGGGAAGAAGAAAGAAGAAAATGGGTTTAAGGAGAAGAAGATAGAAAAGCATATCAGATATAGGTGGCACCCCTCTACTTTGAGGAGTAATTTCGTCATTTCTCACATCAACTAATTGTATCACTGAAGGAAGGAACAAAACAAAAAACAGGACAGTCTTAAGTTGCGAAAAACAGTTAAGAGGTGTCAAGTGCAAAACGTATATTTACCCCCTTAATGTTATTACGAGTTTGCAAATGGAATGAAAATAGGTACCTGTTCGTTTAATAAATCATTTGTGTTTGCAAATCTTTGCCTTCAGCTATAACACGACACCAATATTTACTAGTTTATCCATCTCACATCATTTGACAATCATGTGGACATACTTGCATGATCATATCTTTTTGAAGTCAATAGCATACTTGCATATGTAGTAATCAATGGCTCATACTATATATAGGATAACTTATCACACATTCACACCATAAAACAGACTTTTTGATAATATCATCTTAGCATCACGATGTACCAAAAGATCACTCGTACAAAGGAATTTACAGGATGTGCCCTAAAATTTTAAACAGAAGATGATAGAGAAACAGCTACCACGAAAATGATAGAATGAAAATGATGTGATGCTTCTCGAGGCTCCAATCTATACGTCCAGTAATATGCAAAAGGTCTTTATTCTCACTGAGATGCCTCCAATCCCATTGAAAACGATATTGCTAATTGTCCTCGTATTCCTTGTATCTACAAACATCTCACAATCACGCGTATTGAGGGGAAAAAAGGAACCCCATTTCTCAACCTTCCTATCCATCCATCACGAGGAAAAAAACGTCATAACAAACAGCAGCATTTCACATCATGTTATTTTATTCGAGTCGTTACTCCGCACCACCAGACCTTCCTCCCGCGCTCTCCCCAACCTCACTCTTGCAAAGTGGACATGAAGCATTGATTTTGAGCCACTTGTCCACACACTCCTTGTGGAAAAAGTGAGAGCACAGCAGCTCCCTCAGCTCATCATTGTTTGCATATCTTGCGAGGCAAATACAACAAACCTGTACACAGTTGGATCAGCATCAATAAGTATACATCGGTGCAGTATAACCAGCCATAAAATTCAGCTATCTAACCGCTATTATAAACATTTCTTAATCACAAATGGAAAAAGTTATCCTAGTTCTGTGTTTCTTGTAGAATATACATAAAATATAGTTCATAAAAATGCAGTTTAGACTGTCTACTTATGTATATAGATAACTGCTACGGCAATAAAAACTTATACAGCAATTAATTCAAAACCAAAAAAACTGGCAAAAGAGAGGATAACTAAACACAACAAAGCCTTCGTCCAATTTGGACGTCAAAACGAGAATGTAAAACTAAAAATAGTCAACTTTATCAGGTGATTCTCTTCCATAACGTTTTTGGAAATGCCACTCTTAACCAAATTCTACCTAATGACATTATATAACAACACCACATAAATTTTCAAATAGTAAAAGAAAATACTTCAGGCATTTCCATCAGAAAATTATTCATTGAAAGCCGAGATTCAAGAACCCTTCTAATTTGATAAATGAGTAATCACAATTAATAAATAAATAAATAAGGCAGTCAAGAAATCAAAGTAAAAAGGGCAAGCAAAGTTTTGTATTATTTAACAAAGACTAACACTGTTTTTAAGTTTAAAAAAGCAGTCTTAGAATCTCATTATGTATTAACCAAAGACATAAGACTAACACTGTTTTTAAGCTTGATAATGTCAAGCTGCATTGCAGGAAGGTTCTTACATAAAAAAATTTAAAAAAAATAAAAAATAAAAAAAGTGCATCATACTAGAAAAAAAAAAGTTTCAATACCTCTTCTTCTTCACTTTACACAAGTAATGAAAAATAAAAGTGCATCTTAATATCTTATAACGCGCTTCATCTAATGAAGCTTTGCCTTGATAGCATCAAGGACTTGTGCTTTATCAGTATTTACTTTGTTTTATTTATTTGAATGTTTAAGCACACTATTATTACTCAGTATATGCTTATCCATTTCAATGGACAACCTATTATATGGTACAAAATCAAACCATGGATGCCACTTCCACTCTTCGCTAGAACAAAGACAAAATAAGAGTGCATATCTCTTCATATAGCCTTCTTTTCTTTCCTCAAATTTTTTCTCTCTTCCTTTCTCTGTCAACAATAAAAACCAAGGAACTACCCTGAAAGCTAAAATACGGGGCTCAGCACAATCAGAAACCATCAAAAAAGTGGGAAGACTTACCGCATCTTCTCCTGAGATCACTCTTTCCCTTTCTGTTCCGGCAGCCACAACCCCACCTTCACTGGCACCTGAATTGTTTTCCCTATCATTACCATTTCTTGTTTTCTTTACCTTGAACTTGTATGTTGGAAGAGCATCTATTAATTCTGTCGTAGCTCCTTGGGTTTGTGTGAGATCTTCTCTAAAGCCAAGGATGGAAATTATACAGGGGAGACAGCAACAGATTGTCGCACACAAAATGAAGGGCATAGCATATCCAATACAGCTAAAGGTAAGAAAAACTATACATAACCTGCAACGCGTAAGGCAGAAAAAGTGTGAGATTCCATAACAGTCTTCAAAAGAAAATGACTAAAGGATAGAGACCACTGAGCAGTACCTATACATGTTAGGCGCCTCAGAAGCAGATGTGTGCCCTCCAAAGATCCATACATTGCCAACCACAAACCAAACAGCAAAGAAGCAATCCAAAGCCATTTTGAAGTATTCAATGAGAACCTTCAGTCTGCCAGGCAGATATGGAGAAATGAACTATTATTAATTATTATGAAGTCTTTGAAACAATTCATAACCCTTCAGAACTGAACAAGGAAGCAGACATACTGTTCATAAAGAATGAATTTCAAAAACAGACTAACCAAGATAAGTATCGCTCTACATTATACATGCACAAAGCTCTAAGTCAAAAGACAAAAGTCAAAAATCAAAGTGACATGGACAAAATTAAGAATCTCAAATCCTAATAAGTCCTTGTTAGGTTTAATTGTCCAGCCGTATATCACACTTTTCAGCTTCACTAAGAAACACCAACTCGCCCTGTATTAGCCCAAGCTTTTTCGGCAGCTGTGAGGGTGGAGAAGCAAAGCAAACACTGAATTTTGAAAAAATCAAGTTTAATCATATTGACCAAATATGAAGGCTGCATAGATTTTTAGATACCAAAAGCAGAAGCATCAAATTTGGAAGCTGTTGGGAGGATTTCAGTTATCCATTTTTATTCCACTATCCTCAAACAGCTTTACTCGTATCACAGTTCTGCAACATCTGTACCTAGGCCAAACAGACATTAAGCTTGCCTTTTTTAAGGAGAGGAGGAAAAGCTGTCTAATCGATGACCAATATTACGTTTAACTTTTAGCAAATTATTGGTGGTTGATTAGACCAACTTTGCTATTCTAGAAGTACAGTGTAATCATACTCTACAATTAACCTTCTATCCTTCCTACTACACACAGCTGAAAAATCGAGTTTTATCAATATTTATATTAAAGAAGGCAAAAATGTGTCAGGCTAGTAATCTTGCTAGATATCTCATCACTGATACCTAGACAAAATTGTCTATAGATTGAAATACGTAGATAATGATGGATATCCACATATAAATTATATACGCTTGAAGAACACGTAAGGGACTAAAAATAAAAGCTTTGTTCAAACTTGAACATGCCACATCGAAAACCACCGTCATTGGTCAATACTCCAAGTAATTTCCTATAATCAACTTGGCAAAGTGAAAAAATTATAGTCCATCACGTCAATAATGACTAAATGGGGACATATATCTATGAATATGTAGGTGAGGTTGAGGTTGAGAACGAAAATGACAATACTGGTCATCAAAATCATTGTAACGAGCTCATAATGTACAGGGGAAAACTGGCCTAGGTACACATTAGCATCTATGAACTAATCACTTAACCTAGATAGCCATGGTTTCACATAATCACTTGAATAACAACAGATGGTTGCCAAAAGTACAATAGCTTCCCAAAGAGAAATAGGAATTCCCCATTAAATTGAACAAAATATATGTCCGGGACCCAAGTCGACCAACCTGCCCTCTTTACTTTATTATATTTGCCAATTTGTTCCCTAATTTTCCATTAAATAAAGAAGTTAAAAGTGGAGTATGAATCTGAATATATACGAGTTAAACCTAATGTTAATCTTTTTGTTTTACATCACTTCATACGTACTGGAAACCAAAGTGCTACATCTGAAACTTTGGAACCATCAGGAGCATCAACAGCTGAAATCAGTGTTACTCCATCAAAGAATCATATAAGCAGCAGTAATCCGTCCGTCCCAAAATAATTGACCACTTTCCAATTTTTGTAGAGATTAAGAATTAGTTAGTTAGGATTGATATTTTCCCCTTACGCCCCATTGTACTTTTGTTGTAACAAATTCAATGTATTCTAACTAACTTCCTAGAAAGGAAAGTGGGCTATTATTTAGGACATTTTTTTTAGAGAAAACCCCCAATTGTTTTAGATGGAGGGAGTGATACCTAATACAAATAGACACACACACACAGTCACACGATTAATTGATCAACAATAGTTTCTATAAAGATGATGAATACTACTCATAGTTCAAAGTTGATGTGCTCAACAAGAAAAAGAGAGAAAAACAACTCATACCTTGCACTTAATATTCCTGAACTTTGACCATTTCTAGGGGATATAACAGAAGTTCGGCGATCTTCACCCTCTGAATTCCTAGTGACTGAAAGAGAGAAGGGTCCTGCAGGAACATTAATTTGAGGAGAATTGTGACGAGATTGAGCTGATTCTTGCTCTGTAACTTGGTTACGATGCCGGTAACGCCAATAAAGAAGAGGGAGGGTAGCAACACACCCAGATGCATAACCCACAATCCATGCAAACAATGGTGCACGTGGATGCTCATCCCTTGACAGTGACAAGACGACGACAGAAGCTATAATCTGACTCACTGTAAGGACTAGTTCAATGGAAATCCATAAACCGGAATTCAAAGGACTCCTGCGACGACGGGCCTCCCCTCTTCTTGGGACTGATGTGTTCCTGGAATTTGATCCACTGTTCAAAAAACCTGAAGGTTGAGAGATAGCAACTCTTGTACTACTTGAAGGTCTTTCTTCATGCTGTGATGAACCCGGTCCATTAAAGGGTCTATCATAAGAGGAATTAGATGAGGATGCATCACCAGTCCTGGTTATGTCAATAATGTGCTCACTAATGTTACTGTTCTCCGGCCGCTCCATTAACAATGAGGATTTATAAGTTCGACTTTGAGGACGTAGTTCCGCTAAGGGAACGTCCATCTAAATCCACCAACACACTGGGATATAAGGAAAGCATAGAACTGTAGCTGGGCAGTACCGACCTTTATGCTCTTTTTCTCAATTGTACTGCAACAAATATCAAACTTTATCTATCAATTAGCTGGGCAGTACCGGCCTTTAAATTACTCGGCACCACAAGATGTGGATATATTAACGACTTACAATCTGTTTCAGAAGCAAAATGAAACGAATGTCAGAATCAAATAAAAACTAATCTATGTATTCTTGCTGATAAAAAAAGGGACAAAATTAAGCAATTTTGAAATTTTCATTTCTGTGGAAACAGTCAATCAACAAATTTTACAACACATAGCAATAAAATCTACCATGGGCAATCACAGTTGTAGATGGGAGACATACAAACAACAATTTCAGTTGATGAGGCAGTAAACCATATTCTTCCCTTTTTTATCAGTTGAGCTACACAACAGGGGTAGCTCCCCCTATTAACCCAAAATCCCACCCCATACCGTCGACAAGGAGGCTCGAACCTGAGACCTCATATGGAATCCAAAGCGCTTAAACAGTTTGACCCAACATCTCTTGGTAAACCATATTCTTCCCCTTAGTTACTCATAAAAATCTGAGTCTAAAAACATCCTAAAATAGAAAAAGAAGCTATAGTTTAAACATCATGCTAAGCTCAATTATCAATCCTTTTCCCCAATTTGTTAAGAATTGTTGATTGTTCACAATTGTAGCAAGAAGAAAAAAAAAAGTTCATTTAAAACAATCTTAATCACTATGAACTGAAATTAACCATCCAAAGACACTAGATTAAATCAAAACCGCACAAATTATCACCGCAAAGCCATAAATTGAACCGTTGACCATCAACAAGAACGATAAAAACACAAGATACCAAGAAAGCCAAAAACCACTGTTAAAACCAAAAACCCACAAATATTTTTGATCGAATCGAAGCTTGAAGACAACACAGAACCAGGAAACGCTAGTTGGCGTCTATTTAGAGATATAGAGCTATGAATAGAGAGATGCATGGTTGTTTATGGAGCCACAGATAAAGAAAGTGTGTGTGTAGCAAAAGATACCAGATTGGAGTGAATTTGGGGGATGAGAATCGGTTTTCAGGGTGTGGAGGTCGGAGAAGAGGAGAGATCTAGAACGGCGTCGTCTCCGATGGAGGAGGTCTGAATCTGATTTTGTCGATTTCGCTGAGGACCGGGAAGGATAGAGAGATGGACTACCTTGCTTCACTTCCTCTTCTCAGAATATATAAATTTCTTTTCTATTTTCCATTTTTGGGTAATTATTGATATACCCTTTTTATATCTCTTCTACGTTTAAAAGTAGGAGTGTTCAAAAAATCGACCCAAACCGCCACATCGAACCAAACCGCAAAAACCGAACCAAACCG
>JAYMTF010005103.1:0-12075 GCA_036897485.1 Pelargonium nanum | reverse complement strand
CACAAAGGAGAAGCTGGGGATTTTAAAGATTGTAGTCGAGAGATCTTCAATGATATTAATTGTTGAAGAATGTCTTGTTAATTTCTTGCTAGCCAGATGTGCCAAAAGCTAATGAGACAAAGGATGTTTCAAAGCTTTATTCGTTTCTTGTTTCCGATAACTTTGGTCATTGCATGAGAAGAGCACTAGTATTTTCTTGTAAGTGTATCATACCATGATAGGGTGTGACATGCTTTATTTTTCTTCTGAATATTATTAAGCTTACAACACACCTACATTTACCAACGAGCATGATCATGAGGTGGTTCGGAACCATGGGTTCGTGAGTGACATGAATTTGGTAGTGTCTCTTGATCAGGCCATGATATGGTGTATAATTGACTAGGTACATTTTAGTGGGAGTCTTAGGTCGTGGTAATGTTCGTTGATGTGGCAAGGAGGGGAATATAGTTGTGTCCATGTCTCGTTTTCATGTATTCTTTTTAGTATTGTTGGATCGGCTTTATGGGACCACTCTTGATCCAATCCCCATCCCCGTTTTGATTGTTCTTTAATGTGAATTTGTCACCACATTTTGAGCCCTAACGAAATTTAATTTGAATCCATTTCTATATGAGAGTCGCTCCAGATGACCCATGTCATTTATTCACCAAAATTTGTGGGAGATTTGAGGCACTTCAAGTGTACGTATTGGTTTTGCGTTGAGTAATTAACTTCTACCATCAATGAAAATATATTACTTTTTTATATCTCCTATAGTTAGGAGAAAGGATTTCGTCCCATTTTGATCAATTTATATGAAACGACTTCCGGTTTTAAGTTAAGAGTTAATGAGAGAATCTTATACTTGAATGGAACAAAAGAATTAAAAAATCTTCAAACGAGGATAAAGTATTTTAAAATTCGCATCAACAACGTGTCATTTCTAAACAAAAAAATATACATATTTGATATGATCGTGTCGAATATTTTAGGAGTAACGCAGTCAAAATATTTTGATGGTGATCTCCAATCATCCATCGTAATAAATTTACATAACCTTTCTTCTAGCGCTAACCTTACTTTTTTTTTCGTTGCTACCTCTAAAAATAAATTGACCAAAAAAGATCATGTATTTGTCATGCATCCGAACGGCAAAAAGAAAACCAACTGAATTTACCAATATATAAGCAGGCATTTTGTGTGTGGTCAAATAACCTAATTATTAGTTACTATGCACTATTATAATGTGAGTGCACATATGTATAACCCTAGCTAGCAATACACTTTTATTACAACCTTAATTTAGTAACTCATTTTCCTTATCATCAACCTGGTGCTAGTATGCGACTAGTAATTGCTACTCTCATTCTTGTCCTGTTGACTTGCGTTGCGGCTATACCGCCTTGCAATCAGATTATTGGCGAATTGGCTCCATGCATGAGCTTCCTGCGAGACATCGGCATCATCAGGGTGCCAAGCCCGCTATGTTGTACCGGCGTCCAGCAAATAAGTCCTTACTTGATAGGCCAATCCGACCGAACAGACATTTGTGAGTGCTTGAAGATCACGTTGACTCGAATTACTGGATCCTACGACCCTAATTTCATTCCCGATCTACCATACATGTGTGGTTTTACGTATCTTGACCTCCCTCCCGTTGACATCGACACCAACTGCTCCAAGTAATTCCTTTTCTTCTTCTCCTTCTCTCTCGTTCGTCCACGTTCACCTAGTAAGTTGATCGAGAAACATCTAAGTGCACAAACACAAAAAAGAGTTTTCTGAATTGAGAGTAAATCAAGATTCTTGTGCACTTAGTTTGTGCACATACATCTTTTCATTACTTAATTATAGGTATTGGAATTCATAAATACGTTTGTTTTGTCATCATAATATATGTATTTATGATCCAAGAATCAAATTAAGTCAAAATCTTATATAGTGGTATGTTTTGATGAACGAAAACTAGGCGCTAATTGATATTGTTAATCATTTTATCTTTTTTGCGTGCAGGTTTTAATTTGTGCAAAGCATGTTTTTGGCGAATCACTTAACGATGATAGACAACACCAACAAATTATACTACACAGAGTTTTGTAGCACAACAATAGTTCATTTGTAATGTTTTAAAGGAAAATATATACACAAAATAAACCGGCCCAGTGTTTCTGCCATTTCATCCTCCAACTACTATTGAATTCTTTTTTAAAACAAAGTGTGATTCGGTTTTATAGTTACTGAATCACAAATTGTCTCCTCAGTATGAGAAAAAATGAGGAATCTCAAATCTTTGATTTGAAATGAACAAAAAATTCGATTAAGTGAAAACTAGCACATGAATATCTACGTAGCAAGAATAAGATCTCTCTAGAGAGGAAGACTAATTCAATACATGACATGTAAACATGTTCAATCCCTCTTTTGTATGTAAGAAGAAAGGATGTTTATACTTACACAAGAGTGATAGGATATTGTGCATATGAAGACTAAGAATTAGGATTAGGCAAGCTTTCACGGGGTTCTATGCGATTCTTCGATCAAGGTGTAAGATGTCATATATATGAGTATAAGAGAAGTTGCATTAATAAATCAAGAGAAATATATTACAATTATCGTGTTTGATCTTCTCTAGCCTTCCTCTAGTCCTTTAAACGCATACAAAAGTTTCTTAAAATTGCTTCCTACACATAATCCAAAAACAAAAAAACATTACAAATTTTGATACTAAAAAATACTGTCAAATTCATGTCCAGAGTGAACACACCCTCGTGCATTTTAAACTGCTACAAAGACACTCTCGTGTAAAATGCATTGCCGAAAAGAGCACGCCCATGCGCTATTACACACAATTGTGCGTTCAGCTATGAAGATACTAGACGTTATTGCACTTCTCTCTAGAGATAGATGCACGATCGTGTGCTTTGTGAAGTCGGGTCACTTTGTCCATTTTATAATAGTTATTTTGAGTCCAAGAGCTAAATTAAAAAAAATATATCAGAAGAGTCAAAACTAATTAAATCTTTCTTTTTAAAAAAATGGTTTTGTAGTACAATAGCAATTTAGGCCTATTTGTATTTGCGAAACAAAGTGCCGCTAACACAGCTTCCTGGAGTGCGCGCTCTCTGTCCTTCCGTCTGGCAGATTCTGATATCAAAGGTATGACCTTTTGTTCTCCACATCCCGATTTGTTTGCTGCGTTCAGGTTCAGCTCAGCTGGGTTTTTCAGTTTATGTCGAAATCAGAGCAGCAACTCTCGAAACTTCGATTTGTTTTCTCAGCTACCAAATCGAGGGTGACTCATGATTTTGTGAATATTTCTGGTTACTTGATCGAGTGTAGGCAATGCTGAGGTTTTAGAAGATAGAGCTCCCAATTCTGAGATTTATAATTTTGGGTGCTTGTTTTGCTTAACCTCCCCTTTGGGTGATTAATGAAGTTCTTTATGGCTGTTTAGAACATGTGGAAAATGGGCAATTTTTGTGCCTGATATGTCAGTTTGGTATAGTTGTAGCAAAAAGTTTCATCCTTTCCTGTAATGAAGATTTCCTGGGTTTTCTCAGAGCATCACATGAGTTGCAAGTTGTGAATGACATTGTTTTCTTAATCCATTGTTCGTGTTCTGTGGTTCCCGTGATTACTCTCTATAACTCACAGTTTCTGAGTTTCATCACTTCTTTTGGCAGCGTATACTTCAGATAATTATGGCTTGGAAGCGCAGTTTGTCCATCTCATCCACCCTTATCAATAGAAGGTTACACCCTTCATCCAGCCACATCCTTCATAACAACACCGATGATACCAAATCACATTATCATACTACAAGTCCATTTAGACCCGCTGTGAGCAACATCTTGCCACAGGGGCTCCACAATGGAACCACCACATTTGGCCCTTTGTCTCGGGGGAGGACATGTTTGGATTTTTTTCTTCCTATGGGGCTTGGGTCTTCTTTCTGTAGGCATATGTCAAGTACAAATGGAGAAGGTTCGGACAAGATTGACGGGATTAGTTATGTCTCGGAGGCGATCACTGATAAGACAGTTGAAGCTGTAGCTTCACAAGCCCCTGTCCTGAGTGAAGTGGCTGTTGCTGCTGCAGATTCTTTATATCCCGTTGCTGCGTTGCAGTACTTGATAGATGGGATTCATTCTTATTGTGGCTTACATTGGTACCTCTTTATACATACATATCTCCTTTTAATGTGATGTTATATGTAGGATATACCTATCCTTGTTTGTATTGTGAACTTATTAGACTGCTTTGATGACTTGATATAGATCCTCTTCCAAAGAAGAAAAAGAATGATTACCTGATGTTGCTATATTCTATATGACACACTCTAGCGCTTGGAATCCATCCATAGAATAGATTCCACTGTAAAAGATGCATTCAGTGCTGATGATTTTTGATGAAAATTGCTTTGAGGTGTAATGTTTTTATTTACTAAGAGAAACAATACATTTCATTTTGAATACTCCTAAATTTTTTGTTGTGGGGCTAAACTTTTGAGGGTTTTGTTTAAATTCTTTCACTTTATGCAACTTTAAGAGGCTTTCAGGATGAACACGCTGGCCGCCCATTCAATTTTGCTTTGCATGGTAGGTATTTGGAGAATACCAGAAGCCTTAAGTCTTGAACATAGGAACTAAAACTTGTATATCATTTGGAGAGGTAAAAAACATAGCTTAAAAGTAACTTTTTTATATAAATTTTTTTATCGACTTTACACTAAACCTTAAGAGGTCCGAGCAGGTCTATATGATTCTTTATTACAAGTAACGATCACTCTCATTAATTAACCTATAGTGGTTCCAGTGAAGGAAAATAGAGCCTCTGAAGTAGGTGAGATTTGCCTTTGTTGCAAGGCATGATGTCTTAAATTTCAGAAACATGTAATGAAAATCCTTTCTAGTGTTCGATAGAAAAGCATGTTTATATGTAATTAACAACCTTTAAATGGATGATATGCATAATAGCTGTAAACTTGTATTAGCATTTGAGCAAAGATTGTTTTCATACATGTGTTGTACTGCCTAACCTTTTTTCAATATTGTTAGAAATAAATGTGTTCCTGTCCCTCTTCAGGTGGGCATCAATAGCTTTAGCAACTTTATTAATTCGAGGGGCTACACTTCCACTTCTTATAAATCATGTCAGAGATGCATCAAAACTTAGGGTCAGTTTTGTCATTCCTTCTGCTTAATTCGGTTGTCTTGTATGGTTTAGGAACTTGATGTTCTTTTATCTAGTGGATTAGAGGAGCAAGGAGTTACCTTAAGCAATATTAGAAAATAA
Organism: Pelargonium nanum; assembly: GCA_036897485.1. NCBI lineage: Eukaryota > Viridiplantae > Streptophyta > Magnoliopsida > Geraniales > Geraniaceae > Pelargonium > Pelargonium nanum. The sequence continues at coordinate 6,798 of JAYMTF010005103.1, read as the reverse complement.
TGCAATGCTTTGATGTAATTAGAAAATTCAGAATCGGTTAAGGTATCTTTGGGGAATTAGCACACTCAAGTTCTCTTCTTCATGCTTCACATTTATAATATTTCAAGTTTATGTGTACTGTTCTTCCTGCTGGTTGACAACATAGAATCTGAACTACTGTTATCACTAGTTGACTATGTTTTGATACTCAACAGCATCTGGAATTTCATGATTGCTCTATCAGGAATTTAATTTGAGTGGCTCATTCTAAAAACGGAGCCATGCAACAGGCTACTTTATCACTAACAAAATTGGGAGTTGGCTCAAGTGAGAGGGCTGTGAGCTGAGAGATAAGTAAGCAATGCCTTAATTTCTATTTGAAATTTTACTTGTCAGAGAAATAAAGATACATCCGTTGTTTCTGATAATTTATAGAAGGTTGAGAGAAAACTTGAAAATTTGGTTTACAAGAATGAATATAAGAAAGCATTAAGCAACACAGAAGAAGCATTGTTATTAAGTGTCTTAAGTAGGTTTTTTGAAAGGATTGACTTAAATGATATTATAGAATGGCAAGGATGGTGAGTAGGCGACTGGACTGTTATACATGCTAGATAGGGCTACAAAGCAGCCTATATAGCTATGGATTTTTAACCATAGGTTAGTCAGGAAGATCGCCTCCTCAGTTTCATATTGTTTTCTTCTTTCATTAATTTTTTCATGTTTTAACTGATGTCCTGATAATAATACTTGTGTTTTCACATATATTGGCTGAAGCCATCATCGGTCCCTTAGTTAGCATGATACGACAAGAAGTATAGAATTTTGTTGTACAATCCATCCAACCGTTTATGACAATAAGTCCTCCTTCCTACTTTTTATGCAAGATATGTTGTATTGTTATGTGCATATACTGTTTTTTCCCCATGTTTTTCGGTAATTTAAATATTTGGTTGTATAATCAGATTCTTTGTGCAAAGTTCTGATAATCTATCAAAAGAATATTTTTTGTTTTATGCCTAAATTTTTAGTGATTCATAATGGTATATTGGTATATTGGTATGCAGTTGATGAGGCCACGTTTTGAGGAACTGAAACAAGTGCTGGAAGATGAGGTATAGGTTTTTCCATTTTTCCTTTACTTTTGAGTTATAGGGTATACTGGAATGTTATTTCATGTGGCAGAGTGGGTACTGATCAGATATTAGTTTTTCCCCCACACTTGCGGGTTTTGATTATTGGTTCCTTGCCTGCTATTGGTGTGGTATTATTGGGTATTGGTTTGTCAGCCCTGTTTACATCCTATGGGGCAGTCCATTATGCTGCTCACAAATGAGTGTGATCGTAACTGTGTCTTGAATCTAAGAAATATTTTAGGCAATGACGACCATTCTAACTACTAAATTGAATGCATCACAGGATCTTCATGTTTTCTTGGTTAACCACATCTTCATTTACCTTGCAATCTACTTAAATTTCTGATTAGATATAATAGCTCCATATTAATACATAATGTTTAGCAGGAGTTGGATGATGACGCCGAGTCTAAGCATAGAGAAAAAGTTAAGGCATTATTTCAAGAGTAAGCAACTTTTTTCAGTATCAACTGGGAACAACTACTAGTGTTACTTAAGCTGCTATTGCTTGCCTGCTGATCTTGTATGAGCGTTTTTCTGATATATATTGTTATAGTGAAACTATTATTATTCTTCTGATGGATTGGAAGACTTTTCTCATGAAGATGATATATAATTGGAAAGGTGAAGGAAATATCACAGTGTCATTCCAACATCTGAAGTGTGCCTGAGTTACCCTTCTTTACCACCTGTGTGGAAGTTTGTGATTTTGCTCAAATATTGTTGTCTTAAGAAATGTGCAAAATAAAATCTGAACTATTCATTTAGTGTGTCTTAACTCATCTTAATTATTGTTTTTGTTAAAAGAAGACCTGCCTCCTACACTTGTCAATGAACTGTTATACATTAGGGGAAGGGAAGAAACCCATTAACCATAATTAATTCCCCCCCACCCCATAAAAAAGAAAGAAAGAAAAAGAAAAGGGGAGACTGAGAGACATGGTATCAACTATATGCCCGTTTAACAATTTCATTTTCTTCTTAATAAAGTTATATGAGTATACATTTGTTTTGTATTACTTTGTTCCTCTGATGAACTTTGATTTTCAGTCACCCTTTTCATAACTATTCTCCTCTTTTTAGTGCAGATATGGAGTCACTCCGTTGTCTCCATTAAAAAGAGTATTTGTTCATGCTCCTATCTTCATCGGCTTCTTCCTTGCTGTAAGATGCCAATCTAACCTTCTTTGGCTTCCTCTTCAATTTATTTATCATGTTTATCAAAATTGAAAGGAGCTAAATAGTTTTGCTACTGTTACTCATTTTTGTAGATTAGAGCCATGACCGAAAAGGTGCCATCTTTTCAAAGTGGTGGAGCTCTCTGGTTTGTTGATCTCACAACTCAAGATACCCTTTTCATTCTTCCAGTTCTGACAGTATTAACTTTCTGGATTAATATAGAGGTAGATGTCTTACTTATTTGCCAACAGATAATTTAAGTTTTATTATGTGTTGCTGAAGATTCGCACAAGAGATAAAATACCTGTTTCGTTCTGGAAATGTAGTCCTTTATATGCATAATGAACGGAATTGATCTTCATAGTAAACTGAAGGTTAAGGAATTCCTTTTCAAATTACGTAGTGTTCTTGGTGGAGTTTAAGTTGTAAAATTATATGAAAACACTTCTCCTGGACTAGAATCTCATACATGGGTTAAAGGTTCAAATTTTATTAGATTATATATTTTCTTAATATATTGTTTTCAAGAGAACCAGCACTCAGTTAAATGCGCTTTTCTTCCTTCATGTTTGGAATTTATTATTCATTTCTATTATTTTTTCCTTATTGCATTACTAATTTACTGTTGGGTTATATCAAGAGTATACTGTTGACACCCTCCAATTCCTCAGTCTGATCTGAAAGGTAGTCTACATAATCGACCTTCTGGGATCCAGAAAAAGCTTTTGAGAATTTCGGCTATTATTGCGATTCCATATCTTGCTGCTTGGCCCACGGTATGTAATCTTATATCACCCATTAAGCATATAGCTTCTATTGGTATAAAATCTTTATTGTTCATCTAAACTGATAAATTATGGACTGATCTGAAAGACTTCTATCTACTGGACTTGGTTTGTGATGCTACCTAAAAAAAACAAAAGTTAAAATGAAGAATAAAAAGCGCGCCACATCAGCCCATTCCCAGGACCAGACGCCTCAACCATGGAGTGACACGTGGCGTCCGAGCGCCACGACATCACCCCATTTCAGAAAAATGACTCAGCACACCATGCTGGAGCATCTCCCTCTCCTACAAACACTTCTCCCTCTCTAACGAAGGCCTCTCACTCTCCAATGAAGCCTTCTCCCTCTCCAATGAAGCCTTCTCCCTTTCTAACGAAACCTCGTTCAAGACGCCACCCATCAGGCCTCCTTGTGACGAGGCAAAGCTACTGGAAGTATTTCGTCGTGACCAACTAGGGCTTGTCGCGACGAAACACAGTGATTCCGGCACGCCGCCCTCTTGCCCGCCGTTCGGCCGTGGCGCTCCTCGCCATGTCACTTCCAAGGCTCCAAAGAAGGCCACAACACTTAACCTACAAGAGACTTCCAACGCGCCCAAGGAAAGCCCATGCGTTGCCAAGGTCCCTGCCTCAGTGGGCCACCACTAAGCTCCCCACCTCGTCAGGTCACCTCCAAGGCTCCCCACCTCACCAGGTCGCCACCAAGGCCCCCGCCTCATCGGGTCATCTCCAAGGCCCCCGCCTCACCAGTCCATCACCACGACATCTCACTCTAATTTTGTTCCTTTCTTGTTGCATTTATTATTCTTATTATTGGTGAATTTTACGTGAAGTCCATGCACATTGTGATTTAAAGTTAACAAACTTGCATTATTTGAAATTTGTTCCTTGCAGGCATTTTTCTGTTATTGGCTCACCTCCAACATTTTCTCATTAGCATTCTTTTCAGGTGCGTATTCCTACTTGGGTACTTATGTTGGTTATTTTAGTCATCATGGAAAAATTTATACAGAAATACTGTCCAGTATGCCAATTTATCATTATAGCGGGAAGTGTGAACTTTATTGTGTTAGACATATGATTAACAGATCAAGGTCCTGACATTATGGAACCCAATTAATTTGCCCAATGAGATGTATTCTGTATTGTTGTGTTCAATAATCCATAAGTGTATCAGCTGGCCAGTGGTCTAACCCTTTATTGTTTTGGAGCGTGCATATTATTTTTTTGAATTTTATGCACTGAAGGTAAAATGCGAATAGTTGAGGACTGGAAATTACACAGCGGTGCACGAAATAGACAATTGTAGCCCCTTTTACAAGTGTAGAGATATTTGTTTTTTGTAGAAATCACTTTACAATGATCCTTGAGCAGATGAGTTGTTTTGGCATGTTTTCTTATGTGTCTGAGATTGATTGTACAGCAATTAAACTCCCAAAGGTTAAGAGGTTCCTGGATCTTCCTGAAGCAGCACCAACAATGTCTTCAGCATCGAAGCAAAATGTGGAAGACGAAGAAGCTAAGAGGAATTAACTTGTGAAGGGAAGGGGTGGAAGAATAAATATGAAAATGTGAATATAGTTACATGCACCACTTAGTTGGTTTCCTTTTCCCTTCCCCCCAATTCTTTTGTTTACTAGAGACTAGAGAGTGCTGGCATGCTATACATGTTCATGACTAAAGCCTATTCTTCCATGAAATGTTTGGTCCAGCTAAATGCTGATCCATGATTTGATTGTTGAACGGATCAATTTGTAAAACTCCTATAATTGACCATATCATGTGATTGTAATAAATACATTATACATGTATTCTGGTGTTTCTGCTGCAAAATGTTATGTGCAAAATGAGGCAATGAGTTTCTTATATTATTATGATATTTACAAGGAATGAGAATTATTTAGGTAGCATTTGGAAATTGAAAGAGAATCATGAATGTGATTCAAATTTCAAAGTCATTTTTGTGACAAATTATTATTTAAATATGAGGAATGTGAATCTCATAGCTATTCTTTATTTTCTCGATAAAAAAATTACTCTTTTCATCCGTCTCAAAATACAAAGAAAAGTTGACATCTATTTTGAAACGGATGTAGTATTCATGAAGAACAAATCTTAATTGTCTAATTCACCAACCAAATCATTGCCATGGTAACATTGTAAAAACTATCATCTATTTTTATCTTTGATGGTAAAATTGGTACTACACTGTTTTAACAACCTTAAACAAGATAAGAGGCCATTGCAATGCTGGTACAATGATACGAGTATGCGAAACAAAACCCAAAATACTGTACCCTACGGAACCAAATCTATGTATGACATGGTGACACCTATATTCTTCTTAACCTAACCGAGTTACTGAATCAGTTGTGTTACAATGTGTCTAGCAACTGTAATGCCCCCTCCTTGAAACAGAGCTTTAAATTTCACTCCCTAGAGTACATACATACATGCACCAACTCAGCATGAATTGCCGACCTGGTAATGGGACGGTTTCTCCCATCATCACCTCTCCCTGCTTTGGAAATATTCGCAAGAGCCAAGAATTTATCATCTGTCAACTGATAGTGTTCCTCGGGGCCACTGATCTGCCATTAAATAATCACATCCCCCTGTTAAGATAATAACATCGACATCAACATCTCAAGTAGCGTTTGATCCAGCCACAAACTATACAGAGTACAGTTGCTCAATATCAAATGGAATATTCATTCAGAACCAGCATTCTGACAAGGCCGGCTGTGTGCAAGTGCGATAACAATAAAGACTAGGAGCATTACCTATGGAGGTGAGGTGAAGAGGGCTGATCCGGTGAAGATCTTTGGGCAGAGCTACTGTGGAACCTGTGTTCCTCGAACACCACTCTTGACCGGCTTCCCTCATTTAATTGTGAGGCTTCATTCACACCTGGATACCCCACTGGTCCAAGAGATCCAAACTCAAGCTGTTCTGCAGAGGAACCATAACTGGTGTTATGATCATAAGGGTACAGCATGACAACAGAAGGATGAGTTGGCCCATTAGATGAGACCCCGCCCGGGTTCATGGCTGGTAAGGGATACATGCTGTATGCCATATTAGCAGAGCTACTCTGTGCAAAATTTGGGCGGATGGGACCATTTTGAGACTGATATGAAGCATAGGAAACATTTCTGTTTGTACCCCAAGGCCTGTCAGCACGGCTTCCATTTGCAGACAACCTGTCCGCTCTTGAGCTCTGCTTCTCAGCTTGGCTGCGATTATGGCTTCGGCCAGCACCTCGAGGCTTTGAATTTGAATTCCAGTTCCCTTCTCTTTCACTATGGTGGTCATTCCTATCGAAACTGTAATTTCCCCGTCTGCTACTTGAAGAATGCCGGTCGCGGGCAGAAACCTTCTGAAATGTATTAAAATTTATTGAATATATCAACACCAATCTTAAATATCCAGAAAAGTTCATCAAGTAAACTTATGACCAGCATACAATGCACAGCTCAAATTTAACTAATCAAATCAGCTTTGAGTACGAGCACCAACATATCATAAACAACAAATATCATTTCATATACAACTAGTAAATTCATTTGCATTTTTAGCAATACAGTGAAAACACAATATACATAGATAATTAAACAAATCAATAATATAGCAGCTGATTAATATATAGGTAAAAGACCCAATTTGGTCCCTAAACTTTTTTTAACCAAAAATAGTCCTTAAACTTTGGTGTTATGACC
>JAYMTF010005102.1:0-12077 GCA_036897485.1 Pelargonium nanum | reverse complement strand
GATGAATGTAGACATAAAAGGCTTCAATAGTTCGATACGAAATCGAACTATCAGTTACCCAGAGAGGCGGGGAGCCATGCTAATGCTCTGGTGAGACAAGGAGCCTTAATGAAACTACAAAGAGAATGGGATCCTTGAATGTTACCAGGCGAGATGGAGAACCTTGAAGATGCTCCAATGAGGTGGGGAGCCTTGGAGGTTATCTAGCGAGGCGATGAGACTTAATGATGTCCCAGTGAGGTAAGGAGGCTCGGAGGTTACCTGGTGGGACGGGGAGCCCTATTGATGCTCCGTTTAGGCGGAGAGGCGGGGAGCCTTAATGATGCTCCGATGAGGCGGGGCCGGAGCCTTAAAGATCACCCAGCGAGGCGGGGACTGTTGATGATTCACTGGTGAGGCGGGGAGCCTTGATGATGCTCCAATGAGGTAGGGATCCTTCAAGCTTACTCGGCAAGACAAGGAGCCATGATGATGCTCTAATGAAGTTATCTAAGTTATTTTGGGGGAGCCAGAGGCGAAAGGCATTGGAAGCCACGAGTGACTTGTGTGCATGTTGGTGATGAAGAGGGGTCAAGGTCGTGGCATGACTAAGGTGCGTTACTCTGAGGCTGTGGCCTCAGTACCAAGGTCGCAACATGGATGAGGTGTGCATCTCTGTTTCGCTTGAAATGATCTTTCATGGGTCTATGAATGAGATTTTTGTTGGGGTCAGTAGGCACCATTGGGATATGTTTGAGATGTCTTTCATGCTCTTAAATTTTTTCATAGTAGATGAGTCACTTGGAAAACTTTGGTAGGCTTTTAGGATGCGAGGAGGCGAGTGAGACAATTCGAGCAAGCAATAGAGGTGTGCAAGCCATAGGGACATGGCATGAGTGAGGTCCGCAGCTCCAGGGCCGCTCCATGGCTGAGGGGTGTAACCCATCTTGTATTGAAATGATATCTTATGGGCATCTAAATGAGATTTTCCTTGAGGAATCAATGGGACCTCTTGAACATTTTTTTGATAACTTACATGCCCTTGAGGGTCTTCGTTTCAGGGACATCACTTTGGCAATTATGGCAGGCTTCAGGGATGTGAGGAGGCGCGCGAGGCCTTTGGGAGATGTGATGAGGTGTACGATAAGGTGCGCGATGTCCTTCAAGAACATGAAGAGGTGGCAAGGAGGTACACATCTCCTTAGGGTCGCGACATTGATGAGGTGCGCAACCCTTTTTTTGTTTAAATATGGTCATTGCGAACTCCATCCTTGTGCTAACTCTTTTTGGGTGTCACGTGAAGGAGAGATTTTTGGGAGTCTTTGGGGGTCAATGAGAGCTCTTGAACTTTCGGGTCCATGAGAGCATATTTGAGGGCAGACTTCGAGGACGTTCTCCGGGACGCCTTACAAGGGAGCCCTCATGGCTTCAGAGGATCTCTTGAGTACTTGTGGAGGCTAAGTGTTTAGAATCTTTCCAAGATTACCAAGGGTTCCGGGATAGTCGAGGTGGCTGAAGATTCGTGTTGTCAGATTGATTGGACTTCGGGGATAAAAATGACATGGCACTCGGGCGACACGTGTTACATTGTCATTTTGTTGTGAAACTTCTAATTTTTCGTGTATCATCAACCATCAATGGAAATTTCACTTACAATCTCATCAACCAGCAAGTTGTTATCTATTGGGGGCCGTTTAACTCTTATTAAAAGTGTGTTGTCCTTAATTCCAGTTTATATTTTGGGGTGTTGTCAGATTCCGAAATCAATTATACATCGCCTTCATTCAATCATGGGGAATTTTCTTTGGAATGAGCAATCCAGTCATCGCCGACATTGGATGAGCTGGAGTCGCATTTGCAATCCGGTTCACGAGGGGGGGCTTGGTATTCAGAGTTTGTTCGACATGAAAAACTCGCTTCACGCAAAATTGGGGGCCTACACTGAGGGCCGTAGTTTTTGGGCTCGTTTCATGAATTCGAAATTTGGTCACCATGGCTTTATTACCACTGGTTTGGGCTCCTTTTTGTGGCGTAGTGTTGCATCTTTACTGCCTGAAGTTGCAGCTCTGCGTTCATGGGAAATTGGGGAGGGAAGAGTCGATTTCTGGCGGGACAACTGGTGTGGCACTCCGGCACGGCTTGATTTTGATCCGGGAAGTTTTGTCCAGCAGCTCTGCTCGGTCGGAAATTGGAGCAGACCAGCAGGGACGTCTGCGCCAAGCTCAGCTCCGATGAATATTTCTGGACAGCAACTCGCCGGACAGGTTGGTTTTTTATGGAGAGCACGGATGGGCAGTTTTCGGTGGAGTAAAGAGGTTTGACAATCCATATTTCCTCCCAAAATTTCTGTCTTTATATGGAAGTTGCTCCATGGATTTTTACCATTGGATTCTGTCATTATCTCGCTTGGAATTCCTTTTGTTTCTCGCTGTGTTTGTTGCCTGGTTGGGGCTGGGGAGAATTTTAATCAGTTTGGGGTTGGGTTGCGGCTTGGATGCCGGTTCCGGCTTTCAATGATATTTTTGAGTTGTTCACTAGTTTCTGGACTCATTTGAAAATTAGTCCCACCTTTGGTTACTTTAAATTGATGGTTGTTGCTTGTGGACTATGGGACATATGGAAAGAGCGTTGTCGCATTCGATTTCAAGGTGGTGAAATTTGGGTCTTGCATGTTACTGAGCGTATTTGTTTAAAGTTAGGAAGGTTCCATCTATTGTTGAAATTAATTTGTTAAACAGTTTTATTATCAAACTCCCATGGATCATATTCAAGCCTCCACGTCTGGTTCGTTGGATCAGGCCTTGGTCCGGTTTTGTGTTTAATATAGATGGAGCTTGTAGGAGTGGAATTGCAGCAGCCGGGGGTCTTGTTCGAGACTGTCATGGTTCGGTTATTGTTGCATTTTGTGCTCCTCTGGGTCCAGGTTATAACAATTTTGCAGAGCTGCATGCTTTGTCGATTGGTTTGGAGATTTGTTTAGCTCGTGGTATTATGTTGGATCATATTGAGGCTGATTCCAAGCTTGTTGTGGATGTTATGTCCAATCGGATTGAATGTCCTTGGCATTTTATTTATGAGGCTCGGCGTTGCAGGTCTTTGTTAGGTACGGTCCGTATCATCCATGTCTTGGCATTTGATTGAATGTCCAATCGGATTGTTATTTATGTTGCTTGCAGCGACATCGGCTGATCTCGTTGTTGCTGCTGCTCGCAGCTGTAGCGGTGGTTCTCCCTGCTGATGTTGCTCGCGGTGGAGATCAGCGGGATGTTGGGTTCTTAGGCGACCAGACTCTTTTGTTCACACTCTCATTCTTGGGTTAATTTATTTGGTGTAATTGAAACTTGTGGTGTATGTTTTAGTTGATATTTGGCGATGAGATGTGGCTGTGGTAGTGTATTTTAGTGATGAATGTAAATTTTCACAGAATATTTGGTGGTTTTGAATTTTCAAACAAAAGAAAATGAAAAAGCAGATGGGTTTGAACTCATGATTGTTGAGGTTATCATTCATGGGCTGTTTTGATTTTATATTAAAACACCTAATTTGAAGAGAGAAAAAAACTCAAGTTTCAAACTTTCTAACGCTGGATAATTCAAACTTTGAAATTTCTAGTAACATATAGTTCATGTTTGAGTGAAAGAAGAATAGAGTTTAAATGAACGATATTGAAATATAAAAGGAATAAATGAGTGGAATTAAAAATAATAAAAAACAAAAAATGAGTGAAATTAGAACATTTTGGGTTTAAATGAAGGGATTGATAAATTCACTTTAAAATTGGTTAAATCCGCCATATTTCTTTCTAATGGACTATGGTGTGCATGTTCTGACTCGGTCAATGCAAACACACTAACGATGTCGTTTCTTCTTGTCTACGTGAGCTCAGCTATCTAGCCTAGTGTTCAAATCTTCTCAAATTCTTCTAAGTCTAAAGTTTGTTCAAGTCTCAAATAGCAAGTCTCAAGTAGCCTGCGCAATGTTCTCCTCTCAAGTTAAGGTATCTCCAAGTTATGCAAACTTGTAGCCTACGTAAAGACAAACACACCAAAGAAACGAAGCACTTGGGGTGGTGTTACCAGGACTCCGCCTCAGGCGTGAGAGTAAGTCCTTATAGGATAACACGAAGGCTCTTGAGAGCTATCTAGAGAGACAAAGCTAGAGGGATAAGTAAATGTGAGAAATAAAGTTGTGATCCCTTTTCTTATCAAGGGGTTGTGTATTTATAGGCTCTTACCACCTAGTGCCCCATGTCGACATTTGATTGGTTCATGAATGTGTGAGGCCCATCAAGGTCCACTTAGCCTTTCAAGCTCATTTGGCCCACTTTAGCCCATTTAACCCATTTGTGGCGTTGGGCCTATCTCCATTCGGACGCGTTGCTTATGCGTGCCGAGGAGATAGGGGTGTCTCGTATGCCTCTTGGGTGATGAGATGACTCGCAGAGCCCATTGTGAGCCTCTGTCACGCGGGACAACGTCATGGGAGCTCAGGAGTGTTGATGTTTGTGCGGGCTTGTTTGAGCGTCTGAAAGGTGATCCGGCGAGGCAGAAACCTTGCAAGACCCTTATAAGAGTGTATTAAGTCGTTGGATGTTGTCCAGGGTCGAAGGGTATCGATCGTTGAGTGCCTGGGGCACGAAACATGCAAAGTTAGGTTGGAGCGGATCGATGCCGCGACATTTGGATTAGAAACGCGTTTCTGACATGCGTTTCTAACAAGCATGTCGCGGCAATAGAGTTCGATGTCGCGGCATTGAGATTAGAAACATGTTTCTGACAAGCGTTTCTGATAGGCTTGCCACGGCATCGGAATTTGATGTCGCGACATCTGGACCATAAACGTGTTTTGTTGTGTGTTTATAGCGCCTCCGTTTCTGCCCTTCGTTTATGTTCTCCGTTTGTGGTAGGCTTGCCCAGGGTGTGTCAGGCTCGCCAAAGTGTGTCAGGCTCACCTGAATCGTTTGTGTCCTTCTTGGGACCATGTCATGCTCATGGAACTTTTAGAATAATTCTGAAGTGTTTTGGTCATGTTTGAGTTGTCCGAGTGGGGCTCTAGTCTAGCGTACAGATAGGTTCATACGTGAATGAGCTCACCAAGCCTCAACATGGGTTGAATATGCCTTGGTGGGTTCGTGCAAGCCAAATAGCATGTGACTTAGGTTCGAATCCCGCACCAGATGTGGACTCTCGGGTCCGGATCGAGCGGACCTTGTCTGCCACGTGTCGCTTTGTCAGTTGTTCTGATACTTGTGAATTGTCGGGCAACAGCAGACTTTATTACCCTTGCATCAAATAGAGTTAAATGTTAACGATGTGACCTTATGAGGACACTATTTATTGCAAAAACATTAATTGTGCATAATTATATATTCATTATTTTTTGTATTGGTTGATGGTGATTATTGATTTTTAATATAAAAAAGAAACTCAAGCGTCATTAAATTTTAAACAATACTGGCATCAACAAAAAATTTAACAGCAAAACTGGTAACAAAAACAGATTCCATTAAACAATCAAAACAAGCAGCACATAACACATACTGGCATCGAAGTTCATCTTCAAAATTACAAACCAAAAACGATGCAGGTGGAAAGTTTATAGGTGAAATTTTACTTTTTTTCATAGATATCTGATGAAATTACATCAGGTTACGTTTATGAAGCAACATATTTTCTTGGACTCCCAGCAACAAAATCTTCATTACAACACCAATTAATCCAACAAGAGAACATAATGTTGGGAAGCTAAAATGATGTAACTAAACACCGATCACGGGGAGGGAAGGTCCACACTTACGCAAAACCTTTAACGCCGACATCATCTTTTGCTCGACAATCATACATATGTTCATCTCGGCTGCATCAATCAATCACCTTCAAGCATGCAAATCTTTGTTTGAGTTCCATGTAGAGGCCTTCTGGACTGCAGCATCTGTTGATACACTGGTTCCGTTTTCCACACTCAATAGATGGTCGGTCTCGCCTTCCTTGCTCTTGAATCGTACATAAAATATTCAGAAACGATGTCAGAAAGAAACACACAATATGATGATTGAAGCGGTTCGTATGTAGGCAACATTGCTAAACTAGATGAAATGATGAGCATGTTAACCAGTACCTGGGACGATTGAATTAATGCTTCCATGGTTTTTTGCTGGCTCTCAATAGTGCACAAGTAAGAATATAGAACCATTCCTACTAAAGCAATCAGAATTCCTATGACGTTCCTCCAGCTGAATGGATCATGAAGCAAAACATAACCAAATGCCAATACTAGACACGTTTTTAGATGTCCCAGAACCTGATAGGTGACAGGGGATGTCTTCCCAATCACAAGAAATGTGCTAAAATTAACAGACACAGAGATCAAGCAGGACAGAACAATGAAAACCTGCAATAAAACATTTGAATAAATGATTCAGATACATATAAATAAAAATAAGAATTAAAATGACATTTAGAAAAATCTGTCAATCCTCACCACTACTTGCTGAGTATATTTGAAAGCAAATACATTCTTATCCGTCAAAAACCAATCCAGAAACGGACCAGAGACGAACAAAGTCATGGCCTGATAGGGAGCAGATTGATAAAGAAGTTGGGTTGAAGATATTTTGAACTTCTTCTGGATGGTATTTGTCATCTGATAGAATTAATTAAGGTCTAAACAAGGTCCAAAATTAAGAAAAATTCTACTAACCAGAGAAGATATAAATACCTTAAACAACAGTGCTGACTAGTATATCCTTTTTTAGCAAATTGCATTGATACAGCATGAGATATCATCCAATAAAAATATAACAAGGATGCATATATGGATCACCATCCTCTACAGTGCAACACAGATTAAATTAAACCTAAGCCGATATCAGTATCATATTCACATGCCTGTAAAATGAGTGATTTTCTGTTTCTTAGGAAATAACTTGAGTAAATACAAGGTTATTTTTTCATAAACAGAAAGCAAACATCATTTGATGTTCTTTTCCCCTTGTAATTAGATCTAGAAGAAATGCAACTGAAAGAAACTAGTGCGGTGAAACATTAGTAAACTGTGTATCCATTCTAGAGAAAATATCTGAGTAACTTCCTTATTAAGATAAAATTTAAATGCTTTGGTGAAAGGATAGATTGATGTCTTAATATTCGGTACTAAAAGGTAAACTGTATTGATTATAAATAAATGCAGTATCAGCAAAGGATACAATCTGAGCAATGCATGTCGTAACAACTGCGAGAAGGGATAAGACCGAGCCCAGGGCATTGAGCTGCAAATCAGTAACAGTTGCTATCCCAACACCAAGAAGTAGAAGAGTAAGAGAAAGTTGAACTCTCCTACTGCAAAATGATAAACGGAAAGCATTAGTTGAGCTTTGACTAAACCAAGAAACAAAAATGTTCAGTCTTAGCATATATGAACAACCCGGGGAAATTCGGGTTTACTCACACTCGTAATTGCTTACTTGAGAGGAACAAAATGCCTAATTTCAAGATAAAAGTAAAACAATATTGCATAAACCTGTAAACATCTTGATCATAGGAAGAGTAAGCATCTACAAAACTGACCTGAATTTCTTCGCAAAGAAAAGGGTCTCAAGAAATACTGTACAAGGAATGATTGCCAGCTTTGTCATCTAAAATAGAGAAACAAACCCAAAAAAAGTCAGTTCAAATGCTTAATCAGAAAAAAAGATCTAAAGTTAAAGAAAGTGAGGGAAAAAAAAGTTTAGAAGAAGTATTATTACTTGATAGAAACCAACAGAGTTGAACCCCAGACTGAGATTCAATAACCCAATAGATATTCCATTTAAAATGCCAAATCCCATTACAACTCTCTTATCAAAAGGTTTGTGTTCAAAAAATTTCATCCATAAAGCCCCATGAAGAGAACAGAAGGTTACTAGAAGATGCCAACTCGTCAGGGTAGTTGCTGCACACAGATGAAAATACACAAGGAGCTTATATCATATTAAGAACTGACATTTCAGCGAGATGAATAAATTTCCGTAATGGCACTATTCCTTATCCTAAAGTATCAGAAAAAGTTGATTAAAATACTAATACCAAAGTTACACATTGCATAAGTACTAGCAAAATAACAGTGACCCAGAAATATCAATTTAAGGTCAAGTCAAGATGGTTTCTCCATATCTTTCCATGCTATTCCGAACAGTGTGTCAGATCCAAATCTGTAATCTATAATAGTGCCATTGCAAAAATAGGAGCCTTCCCTAGTACTGATGGTATGGGATCAATTTGAGACTATCTTGACAATACTTACTTTCAGTTTTTCACCAATAACCCATGAGATAGATTTTTCAATATTATTAACGATAAATCCAATTTATAATGCTCCAGAAGATACAAAGCTGCATTTCGGTCTCAAAAGTTTGTTGGATGGTAAGCACTAAAGTGCGCCTATGGCAGTTATTATAATAGACAGCAACAAATTTGTTAGAAAAGAGTGTCGAGTCATTTGCAGAATCTAGGGAGGGTAATAAGATTATACCGAGGTTAGGTATTATATTGTTTCCCTTTTCTCCTCCCTTTATTTTCTTTCTTTTTCTTGAGGGTCATATATTGCCATATTGGACATTGTTTCTAACACAAGGAGTCTGTTACATATTGGAAATCACTGTTCTATTTGAGATCAAGGGTTCAGAGGAGATATTAATTATACTTTAAAAAACGCACGGATCAGTAAGTTACTAAGTAAGCTACCAAAATTGCCCCCAATCCCAAAATAAAGGGCAAAGAATCTATAAATAAAATGTAATACCAGCCGCCAGAACCAATGCATCAAAGATACGAGTCAGTTAGGTAAATCCAAAAACTGAGCATAAACACAGCTTGAAAACGTCCATGTTTCTACCTAGAACCCCAAAATTCCATAATTAAATCGGTTTAAGAAGACGACAAATATATATATTTGCATCTGCACAGAAACTCAATAAGCTTGTTTCAAATGTCATGAAGAATACTATAAACTTGCTCATTCCGGTTAAAATGTGACATCCAAATGGCTAGCAAAAGCTTGGTGTGTGAAATCTGCCTTTCCAATTGAAACCACAATATGAAATCCAAACGGATTTGAAGACCGCCCAAATCAGGGTAATTCAGCAGTAAAACTAGAAAAGGTTGCTTTGTCGGCAAGCTCAAAAAACGAACACAGTTCAACACAATTCAAAACGTAAACCATACATAAACACACAGAGGAACAATTTGAACTAAAAATAAAAGAGTTAAAAGCAAATAAATATCGCAACAAGCAAACCAAGTTGACCACAACGAACGAACACATCCAAGCTAGTAATTGGTCAAAAAATGTCAGAAAACTCACCGAAACAGAAACCGAGTGAACTAATGAGCGCCTTATTGCATATGACTATGGAGACCGACGAAACCACAGAGAGAGCCAAGGCTCCAACGGTTCCAAGCTGAAATCGCTGAGATTCTCCCATTTTCCGAACCTCCTTGCCGTTATTGAGATCACAACTTCCAACACCGACCTGAAAATGAATCAAGAAGCAAAAATCAGACGCAGAGCTTCGCAAACTATAGCTGATACAGAAAAGCAAGCAAAGCAGCAGCTAAGCTCCGCCTGGTAAACAAAGAACAAAAAACTCCATCTACAGAGAAAATGAAGAATCAAAGGTAGCAAAATCCGACGAGATCAGAAGAGATTAGAGAAGCAAAAAGCCCTAGATCTGGTGCTTACAGTACGTCGAGTGTTGAATTTGAAATGGTGATCTGAAGCTGAGAGGGGAGGATTGAAAATTGGTCTCTGCTTAAGACTTGTGTTTATACTACTACTCCTACACACTGATATATATGCCTACCATTTATGATTCAGAAACCCATATTTATAGGTTGGTGCATCTGGGCCTGTCGTTTCTCTCTCGTCGGCCCGGCCCATTCCTTCTGTTTCCTAATTTAGACAAAAAAATCTTCTCTTAGTATTTGACAAAATTTAACTCTATTCCAAATTTTCAATGATTTCAAAAATGGGTTAAATAAAGACATCATAATATTTAGGATAAACTTATTAGGGACAACAATTATGTCTTCAAATAAATTCAATACATTGAACTTGTTTTTGTTTCAATGATGCACAAGTATAAATTATTTTATACATTAGTTGACATGTGCTCTTCTAAAATAAAGGGTATTTTATATATTTAATTATTATATACATTGTTTTAACTCAGTCAACTTCGGCAGTGTGTTGTCGTCTTGTTTACGTGTTGGATGAGTTGTCTTGAAAATGTACTAAGTTCAAAACTCTAGGGATGAAACTGGAGATTTGGGCCTTTGGGGATAAAGCCCGAGGCTTGAATTCTCGCTTTTGGGTTCTAGGAGCTTGCGCAAGGGTAGTGAATCATTAGCGAAAGACCCGGGTGTGTGCCCAGGAATCCACCTCGGACATGAGAGTATATCTACTCTGGGACTCTGAACCGCACCCTGTTAGGGAAGTCTCTAGAAAAAATTATATAGAGATAAAGTCTCTTATATGATATATGGATTTCAGGGATCCTCTTCTCTTACCAAGAAAATTGTATTTACACTTGCACATTATTTTTATTATGCTTTGATATGTGGTTGGTTGTTAACAAAGTAGGGTCCACTTTCGAGGCCCACTTGTGGTTGGGGCTCTAGCTTTCCAGGCGTGCCGTTTACGGGCGTCAAACAATGATGAGGCGGGACCTTGGAGGTAACTGGTCAAAGTAAGGACCTTGAAGGAAACAGTGAAATGAATCGTGAATTTCTAGTGGAGGCTAAGTGTTGAATTGCATCATGTGGGAGCCTGAGGGCTCCTTGGGGAGCTAAGTGTTGAGGAGTGTAGAGGAGCTCTCCGGAGTTGGGATCTCCAAGATTCGACTCTACAGGAACAAATGCATCAAGGTCAAAACCTTCATGGTTGAGTTTTCTGCGGTTAGGTTATTCAAAATGAAGTTCTTAATTTGTAAGACCTTACTCCCTCACACGGAAAGAGTTTGGGTGTGAGGCTTGTTGGATGATTAGACTATTGAGGAGTATGTGCGTGTTTGGAGGATGTCCAGGGGCCAAGGTCGCAGCTTAGGGCCGAATGCGAGACAATATGGCAAAAGCATAAGTCCGTAGGAGTCATTCAGAGTTGGGTGTTTGTTTGAGGTCGTGGCAATGTTTTGAAAGCATGAATCATTAGAAGAAGTTCAGAGTAAGATTTCGCTGGCGGGTCGTGGCTTAGGGAAGCAAGGCCATAGGTTTGTGCTTAAAGTGTTCACCTCAAGGTTATTTTGAATGAGGGTTTTGTCTAAGACTCTTGTAGACTTAGCGTTCAGGAGAGATATACGAAGCTTTTAGTGCTATGTTTTTGAAGAAGAATTTCAGAGAAGAATTTAAAATTATAGATTTGGGGATGAGCTTAAGGGAAGTTTACGGGA
Organism: Pelargonium nanum; assembly: GCA_036897485.1. NCBI lineage: Eukaryota > Viridiplantae > Streptophyta > Magnoliopsida > Geraniales > Geraniaceae > Pelargonium > Pelargonium nanum. The sequence continues at coordinate 676 of JAYMTF010005102.1, read as the reverse complement.
TCCCGTAATTAGAGGCGAGCTTAGTGGGAGGTTTTAGAGACTTTGGATTTGATATGGAACTCTGAGTAAGCTTTTAGGGGAATTTTGAAAACTTTAAATTTGGAAAAGAACTTCGAGGGAGTTTTGGAGAATTTAGATTTTGAGATAAGATTCGAATTCAATACAGTTATCCACTTTTGGGAATGAATGAAGGGACTTGATGTGGTAATCGAGCGTCACGTCTTATGCCACTACTCGTCGTAGGGACTTGTAATTTTTTTGGTAGCATCACATACATATTAATTTTTAGACTTAACAAATAGATAAATAAATAAATAACTTACGCATTTACACTACTATGTGTAAAACATCAATCAAATTATATTCATATAAAAATTTATTATTATTATTATTATTGATTATGCAGAAAAAAATCATAAATAAAAAACGAAAAATGACAAGGTGACACGTGGCTCACCAAGTCAAGTCCCGACATGTGGACGAATCCAATTCTGAGTCAAATAATTAATCCGGTCTCGGGTCGGGTCAAAATTTGTGAACTCAATTGTGGGGCAAGAAGCCAAGAGCACTCTTTAACATAAAAAAAGAAGGGAAAAGGTCCAAAATAGTCCCTGAACTATCCAGTTCGTGTCATTTTGGTCCCTGAACTATCAAACGTGTCATTTTAGTCCAAAAG
>JAYMTF010005101.1:0-12080 GCA_036897485.1 Pelargonium nanum | reverse complement strand
GCGCGTCTGACTCCAGATCAGAAGGTTGCGTGTTCGATTCACGTCGGGTTCAATTCCCCATAATCCTTGTTATTTTTATATTTTATTATGGGCTTTCTGGGCCTTAACTCATGGCCCAACTTCACAATTGGCCCCAAGTCCAGCCCAATAGAGAACAAGCCTAACCTCTCTAGGCTGTCAACGTGGCAACACAACAAACTAACTCACATTTGACTCATGCACTGACCAATAAATAACCGTTTCGTCACCCACTACCTCAGTGGACCCCACCAAAAAATTTGAATTTCTCTCTCTCCCTCCTCTCTCTCTATCCTCTATATCTTCCCATTTCCAATCTCAACCATATAAACCCTAGCAATAACCAAACCCTAACCCTATCACCATCAAGACCTCACAGCCACCACCACCAATCCACACAAATGGCCAAAAAGAAATCGACCCATCAACCCAAAGACGCCAACCAACAAGAAAACCCCATCGCCGTCTCCCACGAAACCCACTCCGAAAATCTCGCTCCCAGACCCGTCATGGACGACCCAGCCGAGAAGCTCAAGCAGCTCAACAAGATGCTCCTGAAAGAGACCTCCGAGAGAAGGCGCCAGGTCGAGACGCTGAGCCACGAGAAAACGGCGCTGGAGGAGGAGATTGTGAAGTCAAAAACTGCTCTTGAGGCTGAGTTGACTCGGGCTGGCTCGGAGGTGGCTCGGTTGGAGATTGAGAACAGTGTTTTCGCTGTTTTTGTGAGTGCCCAGATGGGGAAGATGGAGATGGAGGTTGAGGGTTTGAGAAAGGAGAGGGCTTTGCAGGTTGGGGATTTGGAGAAGAGAGTGAGCGAGCTTGTCGGTGAGGTTGAGAATGAGAGGAGTGTTGTGAAGAGTGTGGGTTCGGAGAGGGACGAGGTTCGGGAGGAGCTCAGTCGTCGGGTTCGGGAGGTTGATGGGTTGAAGGAGAAGGTTGTTGAAATGGAGAAGAGGGAGAGAGATTTTGGGGCGGAAATCGGGAAGCTGAGGAGCGAGCGGGTCGGTTTGATTAAGGAGAGCGAGGCGAAAGAGCGGGCTCTTGTGAAGGAGAGGGACTTGCTCGAGAGAAGTTTGGGAGAGAAGACGAGGATGATCGATGGTTTGAGGATGGAGATTGAGGGGATTGTGAGGGAGAAGAATCGGATTGAGGCCGAGAAGCTTGAGCAGCAGAGGAGGATCTCGGAGCTTGAGAAAAATGTGGCGAATCTGGATGAGATTGTGTCGGGTTTGAGGAACGAGGAGGGGATGTTGCGGGGTAAGGTTAGGGAGATGGAGAAGAGAAACGGCGAGGCTATGGAGAAAGAGAAGGAGATGGTCGCGGAGAAGGCTGAGCAGCAGAGGAAGATTGTGGAGCTCGAGAAAAATGTGGCGAATCTTGATGATGTTGTGTCGAGATTGAAGAAGGAAGAGGTGCTGTTGCAGGGTAAGGTTAGGGAGATGGAGAATAGAATTGGCGAGGCTATGGAGAAGGAGAAGGGGATGGCCATGGAGATTAATGCTTTGGTCACAGAGAAGAAGAAAATGGAGGCGAGTATCAACGTTCTGGTTGGAGAAAAGAGCTCATTGATTCAACAATTGGAGGCAACCAAGATGGAATGTGAAGAAATGGATAGAAGATTGGAGGCGCTCGTTCGAGAAAAAAATGAGGCTGAGGAGGCAAAAGCTAGTCACGAGCGTGAGATTGTGAGCCTGAGGAGAGAAGCGAGTAAGCTAAGGGATGATGTGTCGGGTTTGCAAGAGTCGAGTCTCAAACAAGAAGAGAAGAATAAGCAACTCTTTACCGAGGTTAGCCGCTATAGAGATGCATTCGAGAAGGCTGTACTCGAGAAGGAGAATCTCGAAAAGAATCTTCGCGAGGAGTGTGAGAAGGTAATTGGATTGAATGAAGAAGTTGAAGGATTGAAGAAGAGGATCGAAGTAAATGTGGAAGAGTTGAAGCAGATGACCTTTAAATACAATGGATTGGTCGAGGAAAAGAGCAAGATTGAAACCTGTGTTGCTTCATTGGTAAAGGAGAAAGATTCATTGGAAAAGAAGCTTTCGGATGCTGAACAATGTATCGATGGCATGAGGCTCAAAGTGGAATCAGCAAGCTCTAGCTCAGAGCGGGCGTTGGCCTTGTTGAAGAACACTGCTGCGATGGTTAGTCAATCTAATGGCAATAGGAATGGAAAGGAAGAGACGCTTCTCGATGAAGAGAAGCTGCAAGGAGAGATCGAACCACATTTGGCAGAGTTGAATGCGATTAAGAAAGCTTTTAGTAACAAAGAGAAAGTTGTTGAAGATTTGAATCGAAAACTCGAGAGTCTTTGTAACTCAGTGGAGGCGCATAAGAAGAAGAATTTCTGGACTTTGGTGTCTTCGGCAACTACCATTTTTGCTGCATTGTCCATCGCATATGCTGCCAGAGCACATTGAGTTTTATAGGAAAAGTTGCGATATCAGGTTTATTACTTGTTGGCTAGATAATGCTGGTTAGGGTACTATGTTGAACTTCTGAATAATGTTCTCTTTCTGATGATGAAACCAAAATCATCACATCAGAGGTTTTGTTTTGTTTTAACTGGCATTTCATTTTAATGAAAGAATCTGTTGGTTCATATACATTTTTCATAGTATATGCGATTTCCTGTTGATGTTAAATGTTGTTGCAAAGTAACAAAACCATATTAAGTTTTGTTAATCTTGTTTGCTTTCTTGGCCAGATGGGTTCTGAAACTTTTAGATCTTTGTTGAGAGTTATTTTTTCTGTGTAAGCTTGTTGCCTTGTTTGATGTGAAAGATCATTAGTTAGGTTTGGAGCATTTTAGGGTTCTGTTAGGTTTTAACTAGCATTTCATTTTAGAGAAAGAGTCTGGTTTATGTACATATTTATAGTATATGCTATTTCCTAATGATGTCAAGTATTGTAGCAAAGTAACAAAGCCATGATATGTTAGTTTATTTCCTGGTCCTCTACCTTTTTCATAGCTTAATGTCACTAGCTTTGTTAATATTGTTTGTTTGCTTGGCCTAATGGGTCCTGCAACTCTTAGATATTTGTTGGTACCCACTTAGTTTTATTCCCTTATTAGGGTTTCCTACAACCACATCAGCAACAAGTCATCATTAAAAAAAAGTAAGTTCAAGGAGTACCAAAACATTTTACTTTTCTTTTACCTAAAGTTCTTTTAGTTACAGTTGTTGCATCGTGACGTTAGGTCATGAGTTCAAGTAAGAGAAACTTAACTGATTCACCTTTAGATTTGACGGGGGTGGGAGCCTTGTGTAGGCCATCCTAGCGACGATAACAATGTTCCATACTCCTTCCTTAGAGAATAACAATGCCAATGGACAAAAGCTATTGATTTAGGGCTTGAGGAAGTAGATATAGTATATTCTTGAGAACTTTATCATTGTAAACATAGTAGAGTTGATAATAAGACAAAAAATAAGTTAAAAACCTAGTTGCATTCAAATTTTGAAATGGTTTTGGTGGTGGAAGAGTTGGTTGGCCTGATGCAGAACATGTGGATGGTATCAATAAGTTAGGTAGGTGAAACATGTGGTGCCTAAACTGATAGCTGTTGACTATTACTATGAAATTTGAGTATCAATGCATTTTTTATTTTTATGTTCTTTTTATGTTGCATAGGGACTCCAAAACTAGGCTCCAAGAAAACAAACTTGGCACTTGCTCTTTTGTGCTAGTCAACTTCAGAGTTTGAACTGAAGCTATGGAAGGAGAGGGAGTGGTCAGAGTACAGAACAAGCAAGTGATATTGAAAGGGTATGTGGAAGGGATTCCGAAGGAGACGGACATGGAAGTCAGGATCGGGACAGTCGAGCTCAAGGCCCCGAAAGGGTCGGGGACATTTCTCGTCAAGAATCTATACCTCTCTTGTGATCCATACATGAGAGGGCGTATGCGGGACTTCCAAGGCTCGTACATTCCTCCCTTTGTCCCTGGTCAGGTACTACTTCACTAAACCCTTCCCTTTTATCTGTTTTTGCTGTATTATCATTGATGATTTTGCCTGAATGCCCATGAAGATTCAGTACATTATGTGTAGTTTTGAACCTGTTTATTGTTATGTGCATGCCCTTGTTCGGAACAATTTGGACCCGAACACGCGGGTACCTGAAATCCGATCTGCATTTTGCGGATTTAGACAAATATTTTTGGGTTGGGTTTGACCTTGAAAAACTGCTGATCAGGTCGGGCAAACACATGCTTGCCGCGCATTTCCTATGTAAAACCAGAGCTTGCAATTCGTATCATAACACGACACACGAATAATTAGTCGTGATGGACCTCCAAAGCACGGGCACCCAACACACACTTATGGGTATAATTGTAAATTAATCATAGGATTGTGCTAAACTTGTTGTAAATTATAATTGATTCTATCGTGTAGAATGTGTTGGGTCGTGTTCGTGTCGTGTCCACATGGTCTATTTAATTACTGTGTTAAATGTGTTAGTGTTCGTGTTCATGTTGGTTCGACATGAACACGACATGTGAGAATGGCCAGCTCTACGTAAAACTAGCAACCTGAATTGCCACCATTCCTCTCAGAATTTCCCCAAAATTTGATTTTTAAGGTTTCAACTTTCGTGTATTGTACTAATTCCTATACTGAATGTTGATGAAGCCCCTCGAAGGATTCGGAGTGTCGAAAGTCGTGGATTCAGATAACCCAGATTTTGCGCCTGGTGATTTCGTTTCGGGGATAACTGGTTGGGAAGAGTACAGCTTGGTTAAGACAACTTGGCAGCTGCGAAAAATTCAGCAAGATGATATCCCTCTGTCTTACCATTTAGGTCTTCTCGGTATGTATCCACCTTCCTGCAAAAATACTAATGTGCCTCATTGTTTTATGGTTTGTGTATTGAGACTGAACTGATCTGAAAGGTTAAAATTCAGAGACCTAATTGACATTTTTAACTGCTTAGACATTGCAAAGTTTACATAGTCATTGCGAAGTTTGTGTACTGTACAGGTATGACGGGTTTCACAGCTTATGCCGGACTTCACGAGGTCTGCTCCCCGAAAAAAGGCGAATACGTCTTTGTCTCTGCAGCTTCTGGAGCCGTCGGACAACTGGTTGGCCAACTTGCTAAGTTACAGGGCTGCTATGTGGTTGGCAGTGCCGGCTCAAGTCAAAAAGTAAGTTTTTTCTTATTGATGAAAATTGCACATATATAAGCTTCTCCGCATTGAGTTCCAATTAGCATATTTTGTTCAAATGGGCTCATTCTATGCAACTTTTTGTCAAATTAACTTGGATGGTACATCATGTTAGGTTGATCTTGTGAAGAACAAGTTCGGATTTGACGATGCTTTTAACTACAAAGAAGAACCCGACCTAGACGCTGCCTTGAAAAGGTTAAGTACTAAGTAGCGAACTTCGAATCACATGGTTTCCCGTTTAACAATCGTTTTTTCCCCGCCATTTGAGGTTAGAATTGGCAATTTGTGTGTGCGTGTTGGAGGCGAACACTAACCGGACACGTGTAACTAAATGGGCCGAGTTGACACGCATTGGGTGCTATTGGGCATTCTTCCCCCAAAAGCTAACTCAAAGAGAGAGGCTTTTCCTCACATTTTGAGCAGCCTTCTGGGGTGAGAAGTCCCAGTGGCAAGCACTCGACAACACGACACGATCTAACCCGTATTTTTAGACAATTATCCATTATAACCCTATGTGTGCGTGTTTTGGGGATCAACACGAACATGACAAAATTCGTGAGCCTTCACACACTTATCATGTTTATGTCGTGTCACGTATTGAGACATGAATTGTCAACTCTATTCTAATCAACTGTCATTTCTCTCGTAAACTGACGACTCTACCAACTTCTCAGGCGCTTCCCACAGGGCATTGACATCTACTTTGACAATGTGGGCGGGGAAATGCTCGACGCAGCACTTCTCAACATGAACGTTCGTGGGCGGATCGCAGTTTGCGGGATGGTCTCCATCCAAAACTTCACCGATTCGCCCGGGATTCACAATTTGTACAATCTCATAGCTAAGCGCATAACAATGCAAGGGTTCTTGCAAAGTGACTACTTGCATTTGTATCCAAAATTCATGGAATATGTTGGTGGTTTGTACAAGGAAGGGAAGATTGTGTACTTGGAAGACATGAATGAAGGGTTGGAGAGAGCTCCATCTGCTTTTGTTGGGCTATTTTGTGGCAAAAATGTTGGGAAGCAAGTGATTCGTGTAGCAAGTGAATGATTTTTTTTTCTTCATTGCATTGCTTTGCATTGGATTGCACAATCTGTATCAAGAAGATTGGAAAAATGTGATATTGTGATGTGAAGTTAAGGGAAAATGGTTCACTTTAGTCCTTTTAACTATTATTTTGTTATGAATTGATACCTAATTTTGTCTTAAAACTATTCATATTTTCCAATTAAGTCTCATATTTTGAGTTTTTCTTTACTATTGATTCAACAAGTACCAATGCAGTCAAATTAGACTGTTTTTTTATCACATGGCACGTTAAATTTACTGATGAGATCAGTTTGAAATAAAAAAAATTAATTGAAGGACATGATTGCCACGTGAATTTGGTCTTTTTTTCAGTTTTGGAGGGCTGCACCGCAATGTTCTTCTAAGAAATCGTAATTTTAGCTAATTTAAATATTATTTGATTGTCAAATCATAATATAAAAATTATTGTATCATTCTAATTTGATGACATTAATACAAATAAGATCAATTCAAAACAAAATAACCAGGGACTAATTTTCTTTTTGAAGAATCAACCCTGCATTATTGAAGTGAACATGAACCACAAGATAATGTTGGCTCCATCATTTATTTATTTTTAAACTTTAGCCATCTTTTTGGATTATAACTTGTCCCATATTTGGGTGAGACCAACAAGGTTGACCCAAAAGTTCCCAAATCCTCTATAACACAAACCAACCCATTTCAAGATCTTTGAACCCATAAAAAAAAGTTGATAGCTTTGAAGAAAATGGTGTCAAACAAACAGGTTGTTCTAAGAAACTATGTTAGTGGGTTCCCAAAAGAGAGTGATTTTGAGCTCAAATCTTCTCTGCTTGAGAGTTTGAGCTTACCAGATGGATCTTGTGCTGTGCTTCTCAAAAATCTGTACTTGGCTTGCGACCCTTACATGCGCCACAGAATGTCCCAGCATGTTTCTCATCCTGGAACCTTGATCCAATCTTACCATCCTGGTTCTGTAAGTTCATCATTTCAAAGAAAAAAAAAAAAAAACTTTTTTTTTTGGGTTCATTTTTGTGGGTTTTGAGGTTTTGTATGGAACAGTGTTTTAGGTTTGTTCTTCTGGTTGCTCAATGTTGTTGTTGTTAACCTAGAATTGCTCTTGAGTTTGGTTTGGTTTAGAATCTTGAACACCCTGTGATTCATCTACTGATTTTAGGGGGTTTTTATATTCATTTTTGTGGAGTTTGAGGTTGTGGATGGAACAGTGTTTTAAGATTAATTGTTCTTCTGATTGCCCAATGTTGTTGTTGTTGCAACCTAGAATTGCTCATGAGTTTGGTTTGGTTTACAAACTTGAACACCCTGTGATTTATCTATTGATTTTAGGGGTTTTTGTCATTCATTTTTTTGTGGAGTTTGAGGTTGTGTATGGAACAGTGTTTTAGGTTTGTTCTGCTGATTGGCTCAATGTTATTGTTGTTATTAACCTAGAATTTCTCTTGAGTTTGGTTTGTTTTAGAAACTTGAACACTCTGTGATTTATCTGTTGAATTTAGGGTTTTTTTTATATTAAGTTTTGTGGAGTTTGAGGTTGCGTATGGGACAGTGTTTTAGTGTTGTTCTGGTTTGTTCAATGTTGTTGTTGTTAACCTAGAATTGCCCTTGAGTTTGGTTTGGTTTAGAAACTTGAACAATCTGTGATTTATCTGTTCATTTTAAGGGGATTTTATATTCATTTTTGTGGAGTTTGAGGTAGTGACTGAACAGTAATTTAGGATCGTTCTTCTGATTGCTTGATGTTGTTGTCGTTGCTGTAACCTAGAATTGCTCGAGTTTGGTTTGGTTTACAGACTTGAACGCCCTGTGATTTATCTATTGATTTTTGGGGTTTTTTTTTTATATTCATTTTTTGTGGAGTTTGAGGTTGTATATGGAACAGTGTTTTAGGTTTGTTCTTCTGATTTGCTCACTGTTGTTGTTAACCTAGAATTGCTCGAGTTTTGTTCGGTTTAGAAACTTGAACACTCAGATTCTAAGGTTTCACATATTGCTTAGCGTCGTGTTTAAATTTTGTGTTGAAACAACAGGAACTTTGTCTGGTATAAGGAACATTATGTTCTTATGTCGTTGTCTTGCCATTTGCAGCCCCTTGTGGGATACGGTGTATCTAAGGTCGTGAACTCCACGCATCCAAATTTCAAGGAAGGCGACTTTGTCTGGGGATTAACCGGATGGGAAGAATATTCCACGATCCTTAACCCCGAAGGCCTAAACAAAATCAAGTACACGGATGTTCCGCTCTCATATTACGCTGGCATTCTAGGTATTTACAAGACCTTATTTTCATCAAAATATTGGAATTACACGAACTCGATGCCCTATAACATGTGGTTAGGTACGAAAGTAAGTTCTTTTTGTCGTGTTTTCTTCTTTCTGATAGTTTTGGTTTGTAACAATCTTGTGTGCTAGGAATGCCGGGAATTGCTGCTTACATTGGATTTTACAACGTATGTTGTCCCAAGGAAGGCGAAACTGTCTATGTTTCTTCTGCGTCAGGAGGAGTCGGGCAGCTCGTTGGACAGTTTGCAAAGATGACGGGTTGTTACGTAGTTGGAAGTGCTAGTACTAATGAAAAGGTACTTTTGTTGATGCAAATATCGAGCATGTCAAATTGTTACTCGCTTCAATATGGTATAACTAAATCGGAAAAAATAAAACTCAGGTTGATCTTTTGAAGAACAAGCTTGGATTTGATGATGCCTTCAACTATAAAGAGAGCAATGATTTAGGCGCAACCTTGAAACGGTCAGTACTATACAAGTTTCGTAGAGGCATGATCATAAGTTTTGCATTCTTGATTTCTTGGACTTTACATGTCGTTTATGTTGTTACAAAGCCTTTTCCCGAACTATGTTGGTCGGGTTCAGGTGGAAAATGTCCAACCCAGAACCAATCCGAAATGAGTTCCAGTTTGTTCAGGTTTTGGGTCGCGTTCAGTTTTACGTACAAAATGTGCCGGTTTATGTGAGGTTTCCCACAATTTTATAAGGAACACTCAATCTGAATCCAACTCGAGGCTGAGGCCATACTATGTGACTCGAACCTGCAACTTTTTGGGTTGGGTTTTAGGTGTCCACGGGTTTGGATCCATATTGCATGCTGTATTTATCAGGACTATCTTGGATCCTCTGCTCCTTACCGAGCATGCATTTAACAATATATGTTATTCGAGTCAGACGACACTCAACTCGTGCATTTCCCATTACTGACCTGCAACTCAACCCGACCCACGCGCATTGAGAGTCGGGTTTGGGGTAGGTCTTTTCAACCCGATACTAAAACCCAAATCGTCAGCTCTACCTCTACTCCTTCCCAAGTGTGGGTATCCTCTATTTGTACTGAAACACTATATTTATATGTTACAATGCCTTTTTCCGAACTTAATTGGGGTCTGTTACACGAATCCTCCACTCCTTCCCAAGGAAACAATATCCTCTAAGATAGCGTTTGAATTTTAGAAAATAGAATCGAAATGAGAATGAGACGTTTTCACGACCAAAATGTTATATTCCAAACACAAAAATGTTCAGAATCTCATTCTTGAACCTAATTGTACTAAAACATTTGAATCACGTTTTTTCCCGATTTCTTGTCTTTGAAGGTACTTCCCCGAAGGCATTGACATCTACTTTGACAACGTAGGAGGCCAAATGCTCGACGAAGTCCTTCTCCACATGAAACTCGAGGGCCGGATCGCAGCATGTGGAATGATTTCTCAGTACAATCTTGACAAACCGGAAGGCGTGCACAACTTGTTTAGCATGATCATGAAGCGAGTCCAAATGAAAGGCTTCGTGGAAACCGACTACAAGCACGCGTATCCACAATACCTCGAACTAGCCATCGAGTACTTGAAGGAAGGGAAGCTAGTTTACATCGAAGATGTAGCGGATGGCTTGGAAAATGCAGCATCTGCTTGGGTGGGAATTTACCATGGTCGCAACGTTGGTAAGCAGGTTGTTCGGGTTTCTCGGGAATGAGATGGTCATGTTCGGGTTGAATCTGTTTAAATTGAATCAAAACATGGTACAAGAACTATGTTTTTGTGTTTTAAGATTGATGTTGTAAACTTGTAAATTTACTTATTTTCTGATAAAAGATTGTGTACTGACAGTATATGAAGCATTATTTACAATAAGAAAATGTTTCATTTTGATTCCTCAACTGTTCATATTGTTTTGAATTGGTATCCGATTTGATATTTTGTACCGATAAAAACAAAATTGCATAGCTTGGATCCAAACTGGAACGACAAACATTGATTGTTTTGAGGACCAAATTGAAACAAAAAATCAAATTTGAAACAAACATATAGTTAAAATATCATAACGAAACATTTTTCTATATTTTCATATCGAAAATTTTGGGTTCCCCGTTGGATTCGGAGGAAATTGATATCCCTAGCCAATGTGAAAACAAAATCCAAAAATTTGACAAGCTTGCTCACATGGTTAGAGTGATGCCAATGAGTGTCACAATCCATGGCCCATATAAAGCAAAAGGTCAAACAATTGGTCAATTTATTATTGGCAAGGCCCTTAGCTCTATTACTATGCTCTTGGTTGGTCCCTAACTAGCATATGGTATGTATTTTCATTAAGGTTAAAGATGACAAATCAAATTTTGAATTGTTTAAATAAAGAGGTTTACAATTTAGACCTAAGTTCAAGTCACATAAAATGAACTAGATCTTTTTCAGATGTTTATCGAGAAATTACACATCGGGTTGAGCAAATTTACACGACACCGCGATCATTTTAAATCGATAGCCTTTTCAACTCAACATGAGTCATTCCGAGACCCAATTTGCCACTTTAGCTCACAATCTAATAATAAAACAAATTGAGTTAATCGAAAAAAGTTCGATTAAACTGAACCGAAATCTACTTAATTTCGCAGCGTGTTCGAGCCGTGTCACTTTCCTACTTGTGTGAAAGAGCAAAAGAGAGTGAGGATCTAGCTGGGCTAGCATGTCACATTGAAGAACAAAACAGTAATGTGAAGTGTGAAACTGAAGAAGAGAAGAGAAGAGAAGACTAGTCAACTCATCAAAAGTGTATTCAATTTGCATTATTGAGTTGACAAAGACCACCCATAACCCATTACTATTCTCTCAATTTCTGATTTTACCCAGAATTTTTCTGCCCAAATTTGGTATTTTTTTCTCAAAATCTCTCTCTGCTCTCAGTCAAACCAGTAAAAAAATTGATTTTTTTGGGTGGGTTTTTGATAAAAACACAATCAGTTCCTGTTTTTGTTAATACCTTCTCTTCTCTCTGTATAGTCTGAAACTGTCCACTCTCTCTCTGAATTTTCCAATCCAAAAGACACTCTTTTTTTTCCTTTCCTTCTTTGGACTTTTGTGTCTTCTCTCTCTCTCTCTATGGATTGCTCAAAAAGCTAGAAAAGACTTCAAGAAACTGAGTCTTTGTGACAACACCACCTTCAATTTCTCATTCTCCATTCAATTTTTGCAGTGGAGGGTCTTGTACGTTTTCAGTGTTGACCCTCTTGTTCCTCACTTATCTGGGTTCTCTTTCAATAATTGTGCTGTGGCTTGCAGATTTCAGGTATGTTTGGGTCATTTCCTGATGTGGGTCTGTCTTGAATTTCCATTTTCTGAGATGGGTTGGTGAGATTTCTTGGGATTTCCAAGAATTTGGGGCTTGTTTTGAGCTAGGGTTAGGGAAATTTCGTTGCTTGATGAGTTGTTAGTTTTTGTGTATTTTGTGATATCAATTGTATTGGATTGGAATCATTGGATTGAATTGATTCTATTTGATTCTGGGGTTTGACTTTTGTACAATTTGGGG
>JAYMTF010005100.1:0-12080 GCA_036897485.1 Pelargonium nanum | reverse complement strand
CAAAATATTAAAAACATAGTTTTGAGATCATATTAAGATCTCTCGACATATAGTATTAGGTTTATAGACAGGAATTTTGTAATATTCAGTCCCTCTCAGGTATTAGGAACAAATGAAATCAGTTTTATGCATAAAACAGATTGTACACTAACACAAATTGACTTAAAAATGATAATGGTTAAAAAAGAAAAGCAAATGCTAAACTGATCTATCACATATCATTCTATTGATGATTCAAGAGTGGAACATCCAGATCTGCAATTTAATAGAATCAATGTAGAGTTTAAAAATTTAACTAACAATAATGCAAACCAGAACTAACTTAGAATGCCCAAACAAAACAGTACAGGAGTAACATCAACAACTCCAATAACTACTTGAAACCATAACCGCACGAGAAACACAGAATTCAAAAGACATTACAGAGTATTCAGAGATGCATTAGCTCTTAAACAGTAGACAAGAGGATAGTTCTATTAGTCTGTATTGGCTATCCAAATACTATTTTTTCTACTAACATTCTATGAATACTATCTGTATGTAAATTATAGACATAAAGATGCAGTAAATTAGTATTTGGATCTATAAAAAATGATGCTAGAGAAAATATGTGTAGAACACTAGAATGAACTAAGTCTCACTGATTTTAGCTGTCTATTAGTGTATAAAAATTTAAGATTTGACTAGATCAAAGGAATTTCAATTTCAAGATGTGGATCTCAAACAAAATTAAATATTCAGGTATTATATACATTTCTGAGCAAGACTTTTTAGCTCAATTGGTAATCAATTTCATACAGTAGAGATATCAATGCAAATCAACAGAGAGAACCACATTCAGTCAGCAATTCAACTCAACCTTGTCACCAATGCGAACTATTCAACATCCGTAATCAGTCAGTCACTGATCCAAGCAACTCCTAGGCCTAGCTCTCTTCCTTTTTTCATGATTACATACAAATAAAAGATCCGATTCACTAAAAACGAGAAACAAGCTAAACAGCAGATCAACCCAATCACATTCAATCAGCAATTCAATGCAAACTCGTCATCAATGCGAACTATTCAAAAACAGCAACCAGTCAATCACTGATCTAAGCAACTCCTAGGCCTATCTCTCTTCCTCATACGGATATAAGATCCGATTCACTCAAAACGAGAATCTACAAGATAAGTACCACATTCAGTAAGCAATTCAACGCAACCTCGTCATCAATGCGAAGTGCGAACTATTGAAAAACCGTTACCAGTCAGTCACTGATCTAACCAACACCTAGGCTCAGCTCTCTTCCTTTTCCATAATTACAAACAAATAAAAGATCTGATTCACTTGTCTAAACAGTAGATCGATGAATCACAAACAGATCAGACAAAACAAAAAACAAAAAAAAAAACCGTTCCAAATCAAAATTACAGAGATTGAGAGATGGAGTGTTACCTTCTTGCGGAGACCAGAAGTGCCAGGCTTCTGGCCGTCGATGGGAGCGGAGTCGATTCGCGAGACCTTGAACATCACCATTTTTCTTCTTCGCAGAGAGATTGGATTTGGAGAGAGCGAATTGAGAAATGGAAGGTGCGTTAGTTATACGAAGGTTGGCGGAATGAGGAGACGACGGGTGTGATGTTGTGTTTATTCTTATTTTTTAATTTATTTTAATTTTAATTTTAATTTTAATTTATTGTTATTGTTTTTGTAGAGAGTGAGTGAGTGTTAAGGGGAGAGAGAGGGATGTGAAATGGGTGAGGAGGAATATGAGGAAAAGAGATGATGGATTAGAGGACCAGAAATTTTGAAAGCGCTCCTCATTTTTTGACACCTGGTGGTTGGGAAATAGCCTAAGAACGCTTCACACGGGTTTAATTTGTAAATAATTTCAATTAATCGATAAGAAAATTAACAACAAAATATCCTTTTTATTTTATTTTTATTGTTGTTTGAGTATATACCAAGTTTTATGTTGGTTGCTACTAGCTAGTGGTCTTGACAGTACACGTCTACCTAAAGTTCTTCTTTTATGTTACATCAATTTAACCGAATTTCTCACCCACATTTTCTTATTTATTAGATTATTCTCATCAACTGTGGTTGGTTCCGGAATGCATTGGCCCATGTGGTGATGATACATATAAACGTATATAATTGTCTGTAGTTTCACAAAAAGAAAAATATAGTGAAATTCTTGTTAGTTAGAGATAAAACAATAAAAATATTAGAGATTAATAAGCTCATAAACAATTGCATATTCAAATAGATAACACTCGTAGATAGTTACGGCATTTCGTGTTTCCATTTTTTATTGTTAAAAGATGGAGAGTGGAGGTCTAAGCAAATTTACAAGTAGGAGTGCGTATGATTAGATCCGACAAAAGCTGGACTCAACCAAACTGATATCAATTCAAGCTTATTTGGTCCAATCCATTGCAAATTATCATAATAGTAATTTAAATTCAACATCGCTTTTAGAATAATCTACCACTCACTGAATCACATGAATTATTTTGTTCTACCGTTTAAACCGGTTCATTCAGTCTCGGTCATAAAAAATACTAAATTTTGATTCCAAACTGACCCCTACATGCAAGATGGGTGGTTAGTGGTAACCATTAGCCATAGAATATCCCTCCAACCCAATTCAGAATATCCATCTCCCCTTTTTGTTTGTTTTATGTACATCAGTGTGAACAATGAGTTATGTTACCATAACAAATAATGTCTCAACTTCTTGACACACACATAAAAGTCCAATATGTTGCTATTATGAAACCAAACCTTCCATTGGGCCTCAAAAACCCAAAACCTCTATACTCTATGACATGTCCAGTCCATCTTTGACTCATGGTACCAAACTTAAAACATCTGAACTCAATTTCAAGTACACTCAAGTCTCAACACTCATAGCATAGCCATTGGCTAGCAAATACAACCACTGTTTCTGTGTCCTTTACACTCCATGTGGACTCAACATACCATAAACAGCAAAACTAGCTTTGCCCACTCCATACCATCATTTCATTTCCTTAAATAATGTCTCTCATTACTCACTCACTCAACCACACAAAAATTTCAAATTCCAATATGTGTTCACTTCTCTCAACTTTTTTTTACATTTTCAACCCATAATTTACTCAAATTTGTACTTTTTACACTTTTCCCTCTCAAGCATGCCCTCCAAAAGGTAACATGCTGGCATTTATGTAAAGATAAAGAGCTCCAAAACGATGCCGTTTCATGACTAAAGCAAAAGCAAAGATTAAAAACTGAAAAGTAATGAGAATCAGTTTTTTTTTAGTTCCTAGAGAGAGAGATAATTGAAAATGGCCAAAAGGCCATCACAGCCGTTGATCAACAATGTACAGTGCAATTACAGTCACATGAACCACAACATAATAGTAAATAACAAAAAATAAAAGCTAGAAACACCAATTAGCAAATAACCTAATGCACCTAAAGTAACTAACTCTCTCAAATTCCAACACATATCAGGTCAAATATTGGTCAACCGGCCACCGGAGCGACAGCAGGCTTCACCTTCGGCGGTCTCCCCCTCCCTCTTGGCGCACCGCCGGTAGAAGCTGCGACCGGTGGCGGAGGAGCGGACATCTTCGCCTTCTTCGGTGGTCGGCCGCGTGGCCTCCCGCTTCCGGCCGACACCTTCGGCTTGGGCGGAGCGAAAGGGTCTCTAGGCTTGGGAGGGCGGCCGCGGGGGCGCGGCGGAGAGGTCGGAACCACGACGCCTTCCGGGATCGGAGCTTTAGGCTTCGGAGGACGTCCGCGGCCGCGCTTCGGCGGCGCGTTGGGGTCAGGCTTCATGTAGTTGTTCTTGACCATGACGAGCTGGCCAGCCTGCTTCATTTTGTTGAGGTGGTGAGCGAACAGCGTCGGGTGCGACGGCGGTAGCTCGCCGTAGGTGGACTCGATGTACTCGGCGATCGCCGTCTTGCTCGAGCCGTTCTCGTCGTTCAACGCCTCGAGTGCCGCAACAATCATCTACGAAAACAGAGACACAAGTCAACACTAAACGACAAAAATGTGAACGATCAAGCTAGAAAATTAACAATTACTGTTTGGTAAGCAAGAAAATGAAACAAAACAGTAAAGCAAGATGTCGTCACTCATCACTAGTCACTACCTCAGAGTAGTCGGGTAGAGTGGATGACGGAGCAGAAATTGGCGCCGGTGGCGGAGGATTCAGAGGATCTTCAGTGGCGGTCGTAGCCATGGAAGCTTCTAGAGAGAGAAAATTACAGATTTTCCTGAGAAGTTTAGAGAGAGAAAGTGAGATCAGTGACTGTTTGGTTTGGTGGGAAGGAGACGCAGTGAAGAAGGTTAAAGCGGAGGATTTAAAAAGGAGTTTGTTTCTTCAGGAACGGATCGAGAGTGTGAGAGAATCGGACGGTTGGGGATTGCTCACTTGAGTTAAGATCTGACGGTGGTAAACGCATTAGTTGGGCATCATGCGGATCTCTGACGTGGTGGGGATGAATTTATAAAACTACCCCTGAATTTTGAATTCGCGTGACGAGTGTGATCGGGTGTTAGGCGGGACATAGCCAAATTCGTGAACCTGGACACGTGTGAGATAAAGAACCCAGATGGTGCGGAATCTTTTTTTACTGACCCAATGGAAAAGTAACACGTGGTAGGAGTTTTGATTGGTTACGACGGCGGAGCACGATGATAATGATACCTAGGAGAATCGTGTACGTACGATGACTTTGTGTTGACTTTTGACGGTGAGGGGCCACATCATCAGACAGATCAGATCAGAGCCAGCCATCTGCCGCTGAAGGTTTTTGTTTGTGACCGACCGTATAAAATGGTCTGATCTATTTTAGCTTTTGTGACTTTGGTGGGACCGTCCTAGGTAGTAGATTGGACCCATATATTTTCACGCTTTTCTCTCTCACATGTCTATCCTATCATTTTTAGTTTCGTCAGATGGAGCTGACAAATGAATCAACTGTAAAATAATTATTACTTTTCAAAAATCGAGTCTAACGAGCTAACACACTCCGAAAATCGTGTTTGGGGTCTGTAGACAAATGCGTAAAAAGATGTCTCATCTAACATGCAAACATTTCAATTCAACACTTTATAAAGCGATAAAATGGATAAGCTGATGAATAAATGTCTCAACTTATACGAGTTCATTTCATTTCAACTTGTGTTAACGGTCTACAAAATGTGACAATGTAATTAGTAGTGATAAACGTTTTTTCTCGTATGACTTAGACATGTGATATAATGTATGTGTTTTTTTCATATAGTCAGTAGTATTTCGATCTATCACTTATTCTTGTCACAAGGAGATCTTTTTGGACATTCATTATAGTCATTTCATATGTAAAAACACCTACAACATTCAGTCGTTTCTCACATGTCGTATTTGTGTTTAGTATTTTAACACGACTAAGAAATGCATTGTGTTGACTACACATGAACGTGGATTGACAACTCTATTCTACTGTCAAAAACTTGATTCATAAAAAAATACCTATAAATCACTAACATTTACATGATAATGGAGCAAAGAAGTAGCCTTTATATACAAAAGAATATCAAAAAAATCTCCTATATAATGCCTAAGCTTACCCTTCAATGGGCCGTTTTCCATGTGGATCCAAAATCGGAAATGACACACCAGATGTTGCTGTCGCTGTTGCACTTGCACTTGCACTTGTTGAATTAAAGCTCGTGTTCGATGTCTGAGAAGCCGATGCACCGGATGTTCCAGATGCTCCGGCGGAGGATATTGGAGCTGACCTTCTGGATCTTCTGTACCCAGCTCCAGGTCCTATCGGTTCTTCCAAATTACCTGGCTTCTTTGACAGCATCACCACCACACGTCGCATGATGGGACGCAACTGCGGGTCACTTTGTGTGCAAAGCAACCCTATTTGTATGCACATTGCGACTTGATCAAGATCTGCAGATGATGCTAATGCAGGGTCCATAATCTCCAGGCACCTTCCCTTTTTGTAGAGCTTATAGGCCTACATCAACAATAAACAGCGAACAGTTAATATTGCTAGCCCCTATCAACACTTTCGGTATCACACAAGTTTGTCACTTTCTTTGTTCATTTGCTATGTCGTGTGATCAACATCAGAAGAACAAGTAGTTTTATTTGTGGGGCATACGTAACATGGGATTGGTTTGGACAATGTCAAGAAAATGACCCCGCCATGTTTCAGAGATTGGGAACCTACCAAACCTACATTTGACATAGGTGTGTCCTTGATTGTTAGGATTTGGGAGGACTTTTCGATATCTAAAAGCTTATACTAATAGTTGAAGGATCAAGTTTAATATTATACTCCCTCACGTCCACACCCAACACATAACGGGCCTTTCACATGTACCAAACATTAACAGGGAGGAAACACATACGGGTCACTAGGCTCGGCTAAACCAGCTCTAATATCATGTTAAATTTTACTAATAGTTGAAGACTTAACTTTAGTTTTATACTCGAACATTGATTAAAGGCGGCAAGGGAAAAAAGCTTGGATCAAGAATTTACCCAGTCCAGTAGATTTTGAGCGTCTGATGCCTTCAGACTGAAGGATGAGTTCCTCTGGCTGCTGATCAGCTCAAGAATCACAACTCCAAAGCTGAATACATCTGCCTTCGCTGACAATTGTCCACGCATGACATACTCCGGAGCCATATAACCACTGTTAACATATACATAGATATATGAGATCCAAGCACCGGTCACTTTATTTGCAACAGAACATGTACAAAGTATTGTTTCTAATGAAAACGTACTTGGTACCAGCTACACGGGTGTTGACATGTGTTTGATCTTCCGGGAAGAGGCGGGCCATCCCAAAATCGGCGATCTTGGGGACCCATTTATCGTCAAGTAAAATGTTGCTGGCTTTGATGTCCCGATGGATGATGCAATTGTGTGAGTCTTCGTGGAGGTAGAGCAAGCCGCGGGCAACACCGATGATTATGTCAAACCTCCGCTTCCAATCCAGCGCTTCTTTTTTACCATTGGATTCTGTAGTAAGATCACACAATCATTATAACTTGGACTACAAGAAACGTTGGACCACTCCATGCAGACAAATATGAAAGCTTTTAGTGTCATAGACCATCACATCAATGTTCTTTTAAAATTAATTTAGCTACTAGAGCAGTGGGGTGGGTTGGAAAATGGTAGGGACTTTTATTCCAAAATAGAGCCGCCACAGTTGTACATTGGACCTGGTAAAAAAAAAGATCAAATATAAAGCAAGTGGTTGGTTGCTTGGGGATTTTAAATTCTGGAGGAAGAAAAGTCAAGGTCTCCATTGCTGTTCCTATCACCAGATTTGAAGCACTTTCAGCGAAATCACAGTGTGAATAGACAATAGAGGACAAAAACACAAGAAAAAAAAACAACAGTAGAGCTGGCAATTTGGATGCAAGCCCGTAGGCGCCCAAAACCCAACCCTCAATTTTGCAGGTTGGGTTTGGGATAGGTCTTCTCAACCCGAATAGCCAGCTCTAAACAACAGTACGTATCATCTACGACGGAGTGTTAAATTACTCTATATCTAATCACCACATGCCCCTATATCTAAACATATTACCCGAAAGCTGTGGCTTGCACGCATTTTTGCGGGTTGGGTTTGAGATAGGTCTTCTCAACCCGAATAGCCAGCCGAAACAACAGTTCATATCGTCTACTACCGGGTCTTAAATTACTCTATATCTAACCACCACACGCCCTTCATATGATCATATCTAAAAATATTACCCAAAAGTTGTGGCTTGCTTGCTTATTAGCTCTCTTTTTTTACCTTTTTCTCTATTCAGTACAATAATAATTATGTTATGAATACTTTTCGAATAATGCACCATTATATTATAGAGAGAAGAATATATTTTGAGGTTGTTGAGTCCAAAAAGGCAAGTGAATGTATCGATTCAACATTAAGCACAGTTAAGTTCTTTTTTCAATTTCTTATTTTATTGTTGAGCATGTTCTGTTAGTATTGAATATCTACCGGTCAATCCATGTAGATGATTTCAAATGGATAAACATACACTATCTATACTTTAAATAATATATTTACTAGTTTATGCCAAGTTAATCAGTTTATTTCCTTAACGGTGACAACAAGATCATTATCAAATTGAAGTTTGATTTTAAAGACACCTGTTAAGTAATAAATATACAAGGACTAGTGTTGCATAAACTGGGCCAAACGGATTGAGGAAAACTAAAAACAATTCATTGAAATACTTCATCGGATCGTGAAACATTAAAAATAGATTGGAAAGAATGAAAAGTCAACTCTATTACGAACAGTGTAAGAGAATAGAGGGCTTACTGAAGAGGAGCTTGTCAAGGCTCTCATTGGCGACGTACTCGTAAACCAGCAGCTTCTCTGATGCACCGTGTACACAGTACCCCAACAAATTCACAACATTGCGGTGCTGCACCCGTGCCAACAACTTGGCCTCGTTCATGAACTCTCTCTTTCCTTGATTAGAGGTATGTGAAAGCCTCTTGACCGCAATCTCTCTTCCATCCTTCAACTTTCCCTGCAAAAGCACAACTAAGCAGTTTTAGGAAGCTTCTTCGGCAATCTAGCTAAAAGACACCAAACTAGATCAAATATGATCACCGAAAACGTGATCTTGAGCAATTGAAAACAACACACATCGGAACAGGCACAATGATCTGCTTCTAGAACACCACTCCACATAATCTAAGGTAGCATTTGGATTGATTCGTCAGCCATTCTCATGACCAAAAAATCCTAATCCAAACGTGAACAATGAGAATCACATTCACATTCTGATTCTTGATTCCCATTCGAGAACAAAAATTACAATCCAAAGACTACCTAAAAAGTTCCCTCTACAAAAAGTTCTTGAAGCCAAAAAAAAGTCAAACTTCAAACATCAAGATTTAGCTTCCACAATTCAATTTCAAAATGCACAATTGAAGGTGGTAGTAATGGAATCATAATTTGCAAAAGCTATTGAAGATAAGCATGTTTTGATAGTTGGCAGCCAATTTTTTTTTTAATTGAACTAAACTTGTATAAACAAATACCCAGAAAATAACAAGCACTAAATCTAAGAACAGGCAAAAAAATTAATAAATCAGAGCTATAGAACAAACTCAGATAAACCCTAGACCGAGTATTGTCTTCTTCCCCAAAATTCTCTAGGTAACCAACCAGAGCTCGATTCTACTTGGATCTTACCTTATAAACAGGTCCAAATCCACCTTGGCCAAGCTTGTGAGATGGGTGAAAATCTTTGGTCGCAGCGACTAAAACCTGATACGGAAATTGCTTCTGCTCCTGCGCAGCTATCTTATCCAAGGCCTCTTCTTTTTGTCCTTATGTGATAAAAAGAGAGGTCAGGTTTGTAGAAGATGACAATATACACAAAAAGAAGAACTGGGTTTTGATTCTTACCTTTGTCTGAGCTCAATTTGAAGGGTTTGAGCAAATTGTGTAGGAAAGTTTTGGGTTTGTTCATGATTTTCTCTGATTTCTCAAGCCCATGAAGAACAAAATAAGCATAAAAAGGTGGAATTGTGTTGTGGGATTGGAAATGGAGATGGTTTTGGTTGTGGTGGTGTGAATGTTTGTGGTTTTTTGAATTGCAGAGCAGAGATTTATTTTTTCTGCTCTGCTCTGCTGGGAGAGATGGAGTTTCAGAGTTTGGCGTGTTGACCCCCAATTGACTAACCAGAATGTCTTATATACTGTACATGAATTAACTGAAAAATCAAATGTTTTTGTTTTTTATTTTCTTTCCAATTTTCACCTCTAAGTTACAAAAGATTGTAGCTTAAGTAATCTACTTAATGTGGTAACGCGGCGATGTGTGATTGATCGATGGAGATGATGAGCATGGGGTGAGCTTTACATTCATTCCTTTCTTGGACGTCTAACTAAATTTTGTGACTTCTCAGGCATAGTGGAATGTAATTTGAGCTCATAAGAACATCCATTATTATAGTATAACGTCTTAGTGGCTTGAGTGAAAAGCAATGCGTCTTTCATAGGCACGAGGCTCGCGGGTTTAACTTACCTTTGTGCGTTGCTATCGGGCGAACTCGCTTTCAAACGACCTTCGAGGTAAGTTTTGAAAATGAGACTTGGAGGAGATCCTTGGCGAAGGTGAACATTATTTTTAGACATACACGTGACAAGTGCCATGACGACACGATATTATGATCGTGCTACAAAACATATACAAAAGCGTGCATGAGAGTGGATGAGGTTGAACTCTTTTAAGGAGAGGCTTCATGCAACGACATGAGTTTGCGCTGCATCGTCTCATTCTGCTTCGAGGCTTCTTTGAGGTTGATCATTGAGATATTGTTAATGTAATCTGCATTGAAATAATGTGAAGATTGTCATCACTTGATATAAATGTTGGGCTCTCTCCCTATTAGCTTTAGTTTTTGGGTTGAAGTTAAGTTTAACATGATATTAGAGCTGATTTTGTTTGGGCTCAATGACCCGTCCCTACTGTCTTCCTTCTTGGTCCACGTGCATGGCCCTTTGTGTTATCTGACATGCACGTGAGGGGAAGTGTTAATGTATCATGCATCAAAAAAATATGAAGTATGTCGCCCTTGATATACGCGTTGGACCCTTTACTTATTAGTTTAAACTTTTAGCTTGTAGTCAAATTTAAAAAATATAATACCTCGATTGTCTTGCTTCAAGACTATTCAGTCATGCTGTAATGCTACAACATTTCAATTTGCTTTCTTGATTTGAAGAGGCTTGTCTTGGAATTTCTTACTTGAGTACATTTATTTTCGCGCGAGACAAACTCTTATTGATTTTCAGCTTCTAACTAAAATATTATATGGTTTGTGTATATTATATCAAGATGCATTTGTCTCGAGAAATCTGATCACATTATTATAAATGACTTGTACAATTTGTAAAAATTTAGGTAATATCAAAATTCATTTATTCTTACATGTCACTATATATATATATATAAAAGTAAGAGTACGTTTGTATAGTCTTGTTGCTAACAGGATATTGGTCTCTTCAATTTTTAATTTTATTTTATTTTGTTATAAAAGAAAAAAATCAGTAAAAACACTACTTTTTGTAGGCAACTATATACTGAACAAATTATTCTACTTCAGCTCACCTATTTATTGAGTGATTAATATTAAAAGTTGCAAGTGGATCGATAATAAGGCAAGTCAAATGTCATATTGGTAGTTTGAAGAAAAAAAATAAGATAAAGGTAGTATATTTGCCTAATATTAATAAACTAGCTTAGATCCCGTGCGTTGCACGGGTGAGAAAAAAATAATTACTATACCTAAAATTTGAATATAATAAATAAATAAAATAATAATTATCCATTTGAAAATAACAAATACTATAAAATATCTTATATCTCGTCGAATATGAATATTTTTTCACTAAAACATATTAATAATAATTGTGTCAAGCGAAACAAACATCGAATCTGAATGAGAATAACAAATACAATAGAATATTTTTTTTGCACACATATCACCACACATCAATTTCATCTTTATCAGATACACATAAATTACATAACAATCGTCGCTCGATACTTACTCGATGAAGTTTCTTCTGAATCTCGTTGTCCTAGCTTTCTTTGTTTCTTTATCAATCTCAATAAAAACTTCTTAAACATCACCAATAATAAATAATAAATGTTAAGCAAAATAAAAATTTGAGTACGGATATAAATCACATACAATATGAATTATGTCAATTGTATCATTACAAAATAAATAATGTTTGATATCTTACTGCTACGCGTCGGTTTTGATTTTGGTGGAACGTCTAAACATCTATTTATATACATATCACTTTAAGGTTTCTGCACTCACTTACCTTGATATATTACTTTACTTGTAAGTATTTATTTATTTTGTATTATTAACTTATAAAATTAGAACATTTATAATGAAAATTTTAATTTAGCTAAATGTTATTTTATATAAAATCTTAGGAGAAATAACAGATGACACCCATGTACTATACACCTTTTTCAATTTACTACCCGTAACTTATTTTCGTAATTTTGGACTACCCTGAAGTACGCTGACCCA
>JAYMTF010005099.1:0-12083 GCA_036897485.1 Pelargonium nanum | reverse complement strand
GTGAATTGGTGGAAGCGGAGCGACCCGCCCAGATCTAAGATTTTTAATGAGGTGTCGTCACCTCATTTATGGCTTAGATTCCTCAATCCATATATATATATATATATATATATTGTATTGTATTGAACTATTTGTTGTAATTTAAATTAATGCTACTTATTAATGGAAGATCAATGCATAATAAATTTTGAATCACATCTGGATATTACAAATCAACCCACTCTGCTAAGCCTACCAAAAAAAAAAGAAAAAAAACCAACAATATTTAGTTGACACATGACCCATATGATATGCAAATCGACCAACAAAACAATACTCACTAATATGTGTCAAATTGTTGATTATACTAGTTACAATAAGTCAATAAGTTACAAAGAGGAGAATAAAAGAACGTTGTCAGTTTGAGAACCAAAACAAACGAACAAACTAATTAGAATATGAGTCCAAAATTTTAGTTAGTTTAAATGGTTTCAAACTTTTTATCCCGAAATAATTAGAACATGATGTTGGAGTTTAGAATTTAAGATTTAGAATCTATGGTCGATGGCTTAGGACTATTTAGAGTTTAGCATAAAATGAGCAACAAATTGCTTTGGGTAAAATCTAGCGGGCTAGCTGGATTGATTATACTAATAAATTAGGAGACCTGGGCTTAGAAAACCGAGCTTGGGCTGTAACGGAATGCCCAAATACATCTAATAGGGTAAACCTAAACCATCTATATTTACTAACCACACAACTTACTAACTTAGATGTGATTCAACAATGTCTTACATGTGTTATAGGTAGCAATTTGAATTTTGATTGAAGTAGACTTAGTTGCATTTAATGCCACATACCAGTCTGTCATGACTCGATTAATATCATATTATACACTGACCAACTGTTCGTAATAAGATGTTGACACATAGCTTATATGCGCTAAAACTTTCTTAAAATTGAAAGACTTAAGAAAAATTATTAATGCACAAACTTATATCCGTGTCAACATTCAAGGTTACATAGTCGATTTTCACATCATTCATGTAGACTACAAAAACATATATTTGTTACAAGTACCCGAGATTCGAACTCTAAATCGCAATCTCTATTCAAAACTGTTGCAGAAGAATGTTATGATCGAAAACTACTTGTATGTATATATTGGACTGAACCGAAATGTAACCTATGTATTAATCTATAATATAAAAACAACAACCATTGTACTCATCGTCGACACAAACAATTACTCAACACTCTAATGCACTCTCACCCAAACACCCGTACTCGGCACACCAGCATGCACCAAGAACAACAGGTAGTAACCCGGCGGCGCAACCCGAGCGGTCGACGGCCCGACGACGCTCAGAGTGTACGAATTCGGCGACATCGTGTGCGTCACACCAATCATTTTCAGCACCACCATCCTCTGATTCATCGCCAGCGAGTGCGTTGTAAACGACGGCGCAAGTAGCCGCACGGACACCACACTCTCCGACAAAAACTCCCTCACCCAAAACCTAACCGAAAAGTACTGTCCGTACCCGACATCGACCACTCTCTCTCCACTCGCCGACAAAACCGTGGGCCTCACGTTCTCGTACTGCACCGACAAATACGGCGGAGAATACGCCTCCAGGCTTATGTCCGTCGGGTACTCCTCGCCGGAGAAGTTGTAGAACACGTGCGGGTTGCTCCCGCCGACCAAAACACGACCATCGGTTAATAAAACCGTCGACGAGTGGTACATCCTTGGCCGGGGCGATGGGGCCATGACGGAGAACCGCCAGTTGAGCTGGTTGCATGGGCGGTAGATGACGGGTCGGGTCACCGGGTCACGTGCGCACTCCCAGCCGGCGGTGCCGGAAGTGGCGCCGTTGATGATGAGGACGTCGCCGGTGGGGAGGAGGAGCATGTCGCCCATGACACGTGGCATTGGCATGTCCTCCATGAGCCAAGATGGGTTTGGGTCGGTGATTTTTAGCCTCCCGCACGTGCACAACGCGCGGGTGTAGTTTTGTTTCAAGGCTTGAGCAAATGCGTCCGGCGATGCGCCTCCGCAGACCATGATTTCGACCTCGTTGATGTCTTTGTTTTCGTCTAGAGGAAGCATCACTGACGATCCTGAGCTCGGGTAGTTGCGCGGTTCTTTACCTGTCAACAGTGAATCAATATTATGTTTAACAACATTGTACATAGGAAAATTCTTATGTTTTACTCCTTGGTCGTCAATAAGTGTGCATCAATTCCTACAAAACTTGAATATATTTGGATAGTATCACTAATGTGTTTTGTTAATCAATATAAGTGCAAATCAGTTGATAAGAAATTGGTTCAACAGGTGTTAATGAAGGATTTTAAAGAGATGACTCACTCGTTCAAGACACACTTCCATGACTGCGATGGTGAGAAATTTTTTGAAAAAATAAAGGAAAACTATCTCTATTGTATTACATAACCCATTGAGAATTTTTGTATTATACAGTTTTTTTATCTATAAATATCACATAATGCATTAGTTAACATACTCAAGTAGTTCCAACTTTCTAAATAAGAAAAAAGTTTAGTAGTTTTTTTTCCGTCTAAACCATAGAGTTTCTGAACGAGCTGACACCTTAAATCTAGTAGTTTTAATTATTGTGTTTAACATGTATTGTTTGATCACTCTTGAATAACTTTCTACCTATAATACTTACAATTCTTTTTTGGATTAACAGGCACCTAAGATTGCAGATATGGTAACAAAATAGGACATGGTAAGCCAAATCCTTTATGAGAAGGCCTAGGTGTATATAATATAGTGCATATATATTAAGTACACATATGTCACGTGTCAGCAAGAAATAAATTGATTGATATCACACTTCTCATTCTTTCCATCTTATATGTTGACACATAGATTATGAGCCATTAATGTACACAAATTTGTATCAATTAATGTGTCAAAGTGTGTAACTTGTCTTATGAAACTAGGTGGTACGCGTCAAATATTTATAGGACATTTCTGATATCTTATATATTGAAACGCTAATCATTTAACGATAAAGACAATACAATACCTTGTATTTGAGGGAAGACTTTTACAATGCGATTGTGATTGTAGTCCAGAGATATGGCTCTCGTGTTAGCGAAGATAAACAAGTTCCCATCCGGCAAAAGATGCACAAACGGATACAAGTTGTTCTCATCAGGATCTTTAGTTTCTCTCAGAAAATCAAGAAAAAATGTCCGCGTAGACAAATGATTATTCTGAGGATAAAACTCGTATGTGAACTCTCTCCTCCCGCCGACGATGATCACCCGACCGTCCGGCAAAACTTGGTTCGTCGCATACCATCTCCGTTTCGCAAGATATCCCGGAAACTCAACCCAATCACAATCATCACCACCGACGCAAGGACTGAACCTCCGGACAACGAGGTCGCCGTCGTTGTAACCGCCGGTCTGAACTAGGGTTCCGTCGGGGAGGACGGCGCCGGAGGAGCACCACGTGTCGGTTTGCACCATTAGTGGCCGGAACGTGTTGGTGTCAATGTCGTAGAGCACGGAGTGAGCCGTGCAGTCCCGTTTGAGGACCATGTCGCTTGGGTCGAACCGGCAACGGCCCATCGGAAGAGAGAGGTTCGAGGGGCCGAAGTCGGTCCGGTCGAACATGACGACCTTGTTGTCGTGCATGAGCTGCATGTGCATGGCGGATATTCCGATGTTGTTGTGGAGGAGCCGCCATTCGCCGAGGAGGCCGGAGGGAGCGATGGCGGTGACCGGAGACGGGACGATGAGAAGGAGGAGCAAAGGTAGGGTTGAGAAAGAGAATAAGGTCATTTTGATGAAGAGCTCTAGGGTTTGAAATTAGGAGAAGGAAGGAGAAAATGTTGGGGGTGTTAGGGAGTGTGTGGTTGAAAAAATTGTGTTGGTGAAGTTTTGAAGTATAGTGGTTGATAAAATGAAGGAAATGTGAATTGTATACATATGTGATCAAGTGTTTTTATATATGTTTTTAGTTGTAATGATATTCTCATCAGTGTTATAGTTTGTTAGTGTTTTTGTATGTTTTATTTATTAGCAATGATAATGTTATTGCACATTTTCAGCAGGAAAAGAGTTGGTTTCAAAGTTGAAGGGTGCATCCAAGAAATGCAATGTTGAAGGAGTAGACAAGTATGGTGATGCATTATAAAATGCACATTTTCAGCTGGAAAACAGTTGGTTTCAAAGTTTGTGAATTGTAATTAAGATTCGGTGATGCCTTTTTGTGCAAGTTACAAAAGAGATTATGATTTTGTGGTTATGAAAATGGTTTTAAACAAATTTGCACTAGTATTCAAAATTGTTTTTATTGCTTCACCAATTTTATGTAATAAAGTTTGTACGCTAAACAACAAACTTTACCCCAGATTTCGACTTCGAGTTTTAGATAATACGACTTAAAGGAGCTCGTCGAGGCTAATAAAATTATAGCTTCTCGAGCATCTTCTGAGACAGAGGTGAAAGATTTCAACAATGTAAGTATATAGGAACATATAAATACCAAAAAACATGTACTTTTTCTTAAGAATTAAGTGCAGTTAATTTATTTGTGAAAATGATGCAAATACAGCAGGGAATGGGGGCAGAGGAGTCGTGCGACGAAAAGGATGAAGAATGTGTGAAGAGGAAGATGATAGCAGAAGGTCATTTAGATTACATCTACACCCAGAACCATCCATGACTATGAGTCTATGACAGTGAGCCTTGTAATAAAAATAATTAATAAAAGTCCACAGGAACTTGTCCTTAGCTTAAGAGAAGCTCTGATATACAATTTAGATAAATGTTCTTCAAAAGGATCAGTAACTAAAATGCATAATATGAAGGTGAAATTTGATCTTAATACATCCCATACATTTGGACAAACAACAATCAACTTCAAAGAACATGAAATATGACAACACCGATAATCAGAAAAACACCAGACCTCTTTTTTGAAGGGGCAGCTTCAGAAATAAGAAGATTGTGGTGCTCCATGGATGAGGAAATTAAGGTAACAGATTTGTGATGATCTCACTATAAATCGAATCCAAGAATCAATTCTCAAAGACCAAAAGCAAAACCACATTCCACATTGTTCAGTAAGAGAAAAAGAAAAGCGACTTCCTTAATATATACCAATTCTGAAGCTCAATAGACATGTTTCACAATGCTTCTTGTTTTGCCGGGATCAGCTGCCAGTAACATAGGCTAAACGAAACCCGCATAAGCAGAGTCAGAAAGATTAAGGAACACGCATACAGACAGCATTAGTGAGAGAGTTGAGTTGTAAACTATGTCATTTATATGATTTCTTTTTCTCAAACTTATGAATTTTAAGAGGGGAAATCAGAAGATTAAAATGAAAACTATAAAACCAAAAACAACCACTAATCAACCATTTTGAGGCGCGACAAAATTAGCATGACAGAACATGCACATGTAAGCATCATAGAGTAAACCTGAACTACCTCTCTGTCAGTAGTTGTAACCAATCCCATTGATGATCTGATTTTGTTCTCCTTTTCATCTTTGAGTTAATTAATATCATGTATCCTCTTCCTGCAGTAAAGGAAGATTTAGCATCAATCGTCACATTGAAATTAAAGTAATGAGAAAAAGAGACAATTCAGAATAGTTGAATGTGCGAGATGTGGAAGTCTACATTCTAATTACAACTGAAACAGCAAATCTATGTACTGTGCATGGGGCCCGCAGCATGATAAAAAAATCAAGAAGAAAGAAATAACGCCAGTAATGATTCAGATAATGAAACATAATACTTTGAAATAACACGCAGAGTCAGCTACCTAAGCACACGAAGCATGATGTAGGCAATCAAGAGCCAGCAATAACAATACTCACATGGAAACTATGATACAGAATATCAAAACAGAGCCAATGGCAGCAAATCTGATACATCATTCCTAATATAAATTTCGAATCAAGATGCTTACCATTTTAATAACATTGGCCAGTCCCAAGTCAAGAACCGAACTTTCTGACATACAGTTTGCATGCACAATGGGACCCTGAGCTGCTTTGCCGTTTATTTTTACTTGCTCAGATGGACTAGTCATGTGCACAGCTCCCTTGAACATCCATTCATCCCTTTCTATACTATAAAAATCTTCAAACAACTCGCCGCACAACACACATGCATATTGACTTTCATCTGCTGGAACCATTGGCTCATCTGTCTTATTCATCTGCACAAGCTCTTCCCCCGCATCAGCAGACTCAAATGCATCTGTAAATCCTGCATTTCCAGAGACCCAGTTATCTGAATGCAAAAACCATTTCCTTGATGACTTGTGCAAACCCAGTGATTCAGGCCTTTTCAAACCATGCCATTCCAAGTGTTTGTCATGTTGTTCTTCAAATCTGAGTCGAATGCCACATTCACTGCATTGATGTGGAAGACCGTCATAGAGTCCACTAATAACAGAAGGATGGAACTCTCGAATCACATCTGGCTTGAACTCAAACCCTATTAAGTTTTCTATTTTCACTGTGGCAGGGGTTTCAGGCAAGGATGCAGAGCTTTTAGCAGCAGGCTCTGATAGTGATACCTCGTCTATTGCAGGAATATCTGAGGAAACAGGACCTGTAGAAACCGGTGCAGAGCTAGTGCTAGTGATGCATGGACTCTCATTTTGCAAATGAGTAGGAGGCACTATAGTTGGGGACTCTGTCTTTGATGCAGAAATTAAACCTTTTGCAACCAATGAGCTCAAAAGGTTTGAAAATGGATTTGCAGAATTTGAAGGTTTTGAAGGTGGAGGACCAGAGGGAATTGGTGGCTGTTCTACTTTTCTCTGAAGAACATTTTTAGGAGTTGAGTCATCACGGGAAATAGGACCTACTGAAGATGCTGACACAACATGAGGCCCTGTGGACTTAAACTGATGAGTAGGGGGAGGCCCACTTGGCAAAGGTGGCTGAGCACCGGATTGTGATGGCATTGGCTCTGTTTCCTGAAAACTCGGGCTAGGTAGGCTAGCAGCAATTGAAGTGTTGGAGAGAATTCCACTCTTCAAAACAGCAGCTAACCTACTGCTAGTGCTGGATTGTCCAGAAGTTCCCAAAGCAAGAGGATTCGAGTCGGATGCAGAACTTCCCACTTTTGAGTAAGTTCCAAAATTAGAGGCTTTGGGCAAGATTGATTTTTGGGCCTGAGCAGAAACTTCAGACAGAGTGAGATCTGACTGTAGCTGCTTTTGAAAGGGATAACTCTGCCGTAGTTTATGAGAAGGATCCTGCAAGTCTCGCGACTGCAATTTTTGTAAGCTACCTGGCAGAACATCTGGAATATACTGATTCTGAAAAGTGCTTCTTGACGGGGAGGGAGGATTCTGACGCATGGGGGATTGACTTGTTGGTGATGATGCACCTAGAGACTGAAACCGTTGTTGCCCCATAGTTCCTCCAGACCCTGGTACATCATTCGTGACTAACAGGCCTGATGATCCAACATGAGAGGACCCCAACTGTGCTCGAACTCCTGTTCTGGCTGTAGAAGAACCTGCAGTGGTTGGCAACCTGCCAAGTGTTGTAGGGAAACCTTCTGAATGACCTGAACCAATTGAAGCAGTCCGAGGACGGATTCGCCCATCCATCAAGTGAGACTCGTGCAATGGCAAGGATGATAACATTCGGTGACCAATAGTTGGCCGTTCTTTCTGTTCATTGGAAAGTGAATCAGCAGAACTTTCTCTATTAGATCTTGGCCCAATGTCATGAATAAATTGTGGTCTTCGAAGTTGACTTACATGCTCCTGCACATGAAAAATGTAAACCAGGTCACAACTCACAAGAAATAAAAAGCAGAGGTCAAAAGCCGCAACAAACTAAATGGTCTATATAAGAAAAATACATTATTTATCAACAAAACGATTAGATTAAACATTATTTCTGGTCGCATAAAAAAATCTATAGTACCAATATCTGAATGCATTAAGGGAAACAAAACTACCGAAGTTTTAACATGACAATGCTTTGCACATTAACCTATATCCAAATACAAGGGGTCAATTCATCTAAACGTGAGATCATAACATGGTAAATTAAATATCACAGGGGGAATTTGATATACTATAATTACGCCTTCCAGAAAACATCTTAGTATCTCAAATTATTTTGGACCCAAAATAAACCTCCACAGAAGTATCAACTGTATCATCCACCAACAACATGGTAGATATGCATACACAAGCAAATGATGAACAATTGCAGGAAGAACAAGGACAATATATTTATATATATGGCCCTTAATCAGTAATGACATTTGGGAACACTTACAACCAATTTTACTTTCATTGCCCAATAACTGCAAACTTACCAATCTTTCAGTCTGGTCAGTGGTCCAACGATCATTCCTGGTGCTATTAGAGATACTGACGACACCATGATCTGGCAATCTAGAGTTCATATCATCCCACATGAACTCTTCTTCCTCGGAATTTTTCCAGCTACTGGAAACCCCACCACTACTCCTACCTGCAACACTTTGTGTGGACTGTAGATGAGCATCAACATTTACAGATTTGGGTGCTGGGAACTTTGGAAATCCATGTTTGGCATTCAAACCGTTCCTTTGATTAGTTATAGTCTCTGTGACTGTAACAGCACTATTAGCTCCAAACCAAGGTTTTTCGCGTCCTTGATCTGTAACCCTTCCACCGGTTCTTCCAATTCCAAAGCCTGGATTTCGTGGAGGATCAGAACCATATTCATAGTCTTCATATGCTGCAGTGACATTCTTCTCATAGACAGGCTCACTTGGGGCATCTCTACGCTGAATGCTCTGCAAAATCAACCACATCAAGAAACCACTAAATAGAGATAACAACACACAGACATGTAAATTTTGACATACATGCAATTTAACAGAAGTATCCACCCATGCACGTCCCGCACTAACACCTGCTGCTCTGTTTGGCTTTTCAATATCCTCAATTGAGTTGGCAATAGCACCAGTCATATCATCAACCATTCCTTTTGCCTTAACAACAAACAAAAAATAAGTTTACTCCTCCCTTGAATTCAGATTTAAAAATAAACACCATTACAACAAACTCAATGAAAAGTAGAAAAGTGGAGGCGGCTAAGGCAACTACATATAAGAATCAGAAAAGCTGAATTTAGTTATATACTTTGACCAATACATTCCTTATACAACACTTCAAAGCACTTACCCGGTTTGACTGCTGAAGGCGTTGCCTTTCCAGATACTTGGGATTCACATGGATGCTATGTGGTGGACGTTGAGACTGTGAATCAGGCTTAGATGATGCAGCTCCTGCTGATGATCCATTGTTGGCAGAAGCAAAGCCAAGTTCTTTTTCAATCATCTGAAGTGGCTGAAGAGGGAAGACTCCTTTCCAAGTTCCAAAGAGATGCCGCATGCTCTGGTGTACTGAAGGGTCAACATGCCTGTATGCCTTGCAGAATACCTAAAAGTGCAGAAAAGGCATTGGCAAGTACCAAGCTATAACTAATGGACTATAATATGGTACAGAATGCGGATAGTTATAATGCATCATAATCATAAAACGGTTTTGGGTATGAAAGATACAAATAAAGTTTATTAGTGGGTAAGAGCATGTGGAGATGACATGGGTGTTCACATCATCCTTGCTTCTACCAATGAAACTTTAAGAAAAGAAAAAACATAAACAAATTTTGAGATTTGATGACATTATTCCATGTCAAGAAAAAAATGCTCACAACATAGATGCAGATAACGTGTGTGTGTGTGTGTGTTAAAGACACATTCAATAACACTAAGCCAAGTAGGGAATAGAGATCTAACCTCAGGTAGTTTGGCACCAAAGTATTTTATGTAATCTCGCCCAATATTTTTTACAATGCTGTCTAATAGGTAAAGGGATGGCAGCTTTTGCTCACTAGGAACCTGCAAGTTATTAGTGTTATTAAATATCATATTAAAAATTTACAAACAAATAAGGAACTACTAAAAACAGAACAAAGGGCCAATAAGCTAGAATGCTAAGAAAGAAACATGAATACTGAAGCCGCTGACTTTTCCTATGATAGAAGCCATATCAGGAAACAACTTCCTCCACTTTTCTTCATTCTACATTTACATAATGTTAACAAGTACCAACCTTCCTATCCGCCACTTAATGGCAGTGTAACATTTGAAGCTTCATCCACAACACTTGGCAAACCTAGAAAGCTGTCTTCTTAAGACCAAGAGAATTGTTCTAAATTATGCTATTACAGGAATGCGGGTACAGTATGTATTGACACAATGTCCTTGTAAACAAGAAAATTAGCACAGCTGGCTTATAAAAAATGATAGACCTACAATCCAAACATATTTCTAATGAGACCAGAGTTATATTCCACTATGACATCTATAGCAGTTCAACCACAATACAGAAGAAATGATAAACTATTTTACAAACACAAATACAAAAATAAAACAATAATAATAATAATAATAATAATGCAGTGTCATACTATACATGCTGCAAACCAAAACCAGAACAGTGCTCAAACTTATGGTTCCAAACCTGAAATAACTCAAATCCTACCACATCCACATTAATATCACAATTACTTGGCTCTCTCCATGTGAAATCTTGACAGCCTGCCTGTAATGTTGCTCAACACATACGCTTATATATCACATACAGTGCACATGCGCATTATTAAACTCCCTTTGAGGCACGAGTAGAAAGTGGAAGCCAACCCATGGCGAGTCCCACACAGATTGGTGATATAAATTAAAAATATATGCATTACCAACAAGATGGAATAGCTTATTGACAAAAAATGAATTTGGGCATTGTTGCTCTTGTGCTTATGAGGTTAACCAATGATAAATCCATCCACCAATGCTCATCGCAACCACAATATTAGTATGGATTCGGAAACTTACTCACGACAGCCTGAATGGATTTTAAACTAATAACCATAATATCCACATCAACAAAGATAACAAGTAACTTGAAGAAAACAGAATATATCATTAATCCCATCCTCTCACTTACAACTTAACCTTTATATTTGACAAGCTCTCCTGAATCCCAAACTTTCTAACGTACAACTTAAAACTTTAAATTGTTGGCATAAATGAGTTTTTTTTTCTTTTCAAACTAATTTCTTTACAATTTAATTTAAAACATCTATTGCCGCCAATAACCAAAAACAACTGAACATAGGGTATTATGAAACTGGGTTCACCTCAAGAATGTTCGAGCAAATGGTTGCTACAATTGCCTTGGCCGCGTGCACATTCTCACCGGCAATAATGGTCAAATTCGTGATGATAGGCTTAGAATTAAATGTGAGCTCCGCAAGTGCAGTTTTATACTGATGAACTAGCTCCTGATTCTGTTGCTGCAGCGACTGCGGATGATAAGCTCCACGACTAGAATCATTACTCTCCGAATCTCTATCGGCGCTCCTGAACCGCTGAGCCGCCGGATTAGCCGCCGGAACAATAGGTCTCGGCGGAAATGGCCTTCCGGTGGGGTTGGAGCTGCGAACGAGCTCTTCGGCCAATCGGGGTTTCTTGGGACCCGGTTCTCTCGATCTGTCGAACGGTCTACGACTACTCTCCATTTGCAACACCATACAGTAAATCAGAAAATCTCTAACCCTACTTTACAATTCATCAAATGAATCTTTAAAAAAATCAATACAAATTCATGATGCTGGTTACAATAAACTGGAGAATCAAAAACCCTAACCGTATTGTTACAATTGAAATCAAAGGAAAAACCCTAGCCCTAGTGTACAAGAAGAGAAGAGAAAATCGAAAAAGAAAGAAAGAAAGAAACAGAGATTGATACAAAATTGAGCAATCTGAGAAACGAAATGAAGGAAATTGAGAAAGGTTCGATTGGGGATTTAAAGAGGAGAGGAGTGAAGAGAGTGAAGCTCGTTCGAATATCGAGGAAATTAATTGTTTTAATGCTTTTGTTTTATGCGATCATCTTTTGGACCCGACCGTGTGTTAAAAAGAGAGATGGTCGGCGAGAAAATGCGGCCTCAGGTGGAGTTCATAGAGGTGAATATATGAATTGGATTTATTCGGATTTAAAAAAAAAAAATAAGTTTTTGCA